>JAQFVV010007419.1:0-92481 GCA_028023455.1 Epiperipatus broadwayi | reverse complement strand
ATTTCTGTTTTAAAAGTTTAAAAATTAATGCTAGTGACATTCTGGTCAGTTTTGATGTCGTGTTCTTGTTTACAAACATTCCAATTGATGAAGCTTTAAATATAATCTCACAGCGTTGCAATTACCAGACCATATTATTGCTTTGATTAAACATTGTTCTCCTAAATACATATTTTGTATACAATGACAGCATTACAGACAAAGTTTTTGGTACTCCTAAGGGCTCACCTATCTCAGGAGTAATAGCTGATTTATTCATGGAATATATAGAAACTCGTGCTTTAGGATCATCCTCTTTAAAACTCCTCATTTGGCTCAGATACATAGATGACACTTTTGTTATATGGCAACATGGAAAAGATAAATTAGATGATTTTTTCTTACATTTAAATAATATGCATCCTCATATTAAATTCTACAATGGAGACAGAGTCTGATGGAAAACTCCCTTTTCTTGATGTTCTAGTCACCAGAACACCAAATAGTTTATCTTTTTCTATTTACAGAAAGGATACACACACAGACAGATATTTACATTTCCATTCTCATCATCACCCAACTCAGATAGCGTCGTGTAGGGAAAACTTTTTTAAATAGAGCAATTAACCTTTCAGATGACACACATCTGAAAGAAGAAATAAATCATATTAATAGTGTTTTATTAGCAAATAGTTATAATTACAAATTTATAAAAAAAGCCTTATTTCAAGCCCAAAATAGACAGAATAGGAAATAAAAAGATGATAAGTCAGCTATTAGGATTTTGTGTTCCATCATGTAAAAGTGAACCATAGACAGTATCGGACGTATATTAAAACGCTATGCAATATAGATACAGCATTTTCTGCCCATCAAAAAGACTTGAAGCAACAGGTCATAACCAAGCCTAAGGATCAAATCCCTCTGGAACCTGATGGTGTCTATCAAATCTCATGTAAAAATTGTAAAGCTTCTTACATAGGTATTAGTAACCGTCACATCAGTGTTAGGAGAGATGAGTATGCTAATGCAAAGTTAAACAACACTCATCATCATCAGCAATTCTCACTCCATACTATAGATTCAGGTCATAAAATAGATTTTTCTAGTACCAGGATCATATCCTCAGATGTGATAACCTTCAACAAATGCAAAATCAGAGAAGCCATTGAGATACTTAAAAGGCCAGATTGTATCAATAAGGGAGATGCATACGTGCAAACTTCCTCCTTATTTGGAAAGATTTCTTTAAAAAACATTCTTAAATTTAATATTTTTGCTATTGGGATTTTTAATGTTTTATTCAAACCAGTGATTGTAGCGCTCTGCACAACCGTCTTCCTTCTACCTTTTTATAACTCTGTGGATGGCTTGTGTGACCAAGTCGAAACATCAGTAAATTGATATTAAAAGTTTTAAACACTTGGATGAACCCAAGAAATATGTATTTTATATATATATATATAAATATAAATATGACAGAGAGGAGAAGCCAAAAGTTATGGTGGATTCTCAATCCTTGTTAATCATGTGATCCTGTTTTTTTTTGCCACCTGCTAAATGTTTGATGAACAATTTTCCAAAAAGGAAGCCAATTTAAATGTCCGTAAATGAATTTGTGAAGTGCTGAAGTAAACCCTAAAATATCTGGATTTTATTCAAGGAGTCACCTTGGAATTCGCTAAAAAAAAAAGAAAAACAATAGAGAAACACTGACATCACAAAAGATATGAACATTATCTGATAAACAACAAGAAAGAAAAGTAAAATTATATACATAAATAGGCTTACCAGTATTTATGTGTTGTAATCCCAGGTAATAATGTTAAAACTTATTATTATATAATTTTCTTTTATATTATTAGTAATTTGATAATTGTATTACTTATAATCAATCTCCACATATACACTTTAATGCAAATTTTTTTATATAATTCCTTTAACTTTCTAATAGTTTCAAATGTCCAGCAGTCTTCATCAGAGCTGCAACATTTAAACATATAATCATATAACCATTAATACACATATATTTTACATTATTATTCATAATCATATTTTATCATTAACACTATACCTTTACCTTCCTCTTCTTTTCTAATAATTATTTTTTTCATTATTTCTTTATTGTTTCTATTTTTTTTTTACTTTTTATTTTTTCCTTTTTTCCCTATCTATCATTCTACGTAATCTAGACCAACTGATGATTGCTGGTTTAGCATGAAATATGTATATTGGTGATTATTTATCTTTTCAACATGTGTGTAATCAGGTGAGTCAGTAATATGAGATGGCAATGAGAGTAGTGGATCGTGTGAAAGTCTGCGTTCGAATCCCACCTATATTACATATATAAATGCAGGTTTAAACCTGTACATTGTGTTAATTACTTTCTAATATATTTATTATTTTTTATTCTACTTTTAACACCTATAAATCTAATTCTTTTCATTCCTTTTTAATATTTATCTATACTTATTCTTTTATTAATAATCTGTATTTGTATTCCTACTTTATTCTCTTTTATAAGTCACTTATTCATTTTACTCACCACTTGCATAATCTTCCACTTCCTCTTAAATTTATAACTGAATTTTTTCAAAATCCTTAGACACTTTTTCATATACTCTTTTCATACAACTTCCTCTATTATCAACTTCTTTAACTATTTATCCTATGTTTAAACTTTATTTTACAAAACTCTCTATATATACTGTAATGGAATATAATATTCCGTTACATTATTTTAAAATGAAAATAAAAAGGTCGTAAATAAAAATTGATTTATTAAAAAGAAAAAAAACTTAAAAACTGAAAATTAAAAGTTGTTTAATATATATATATTGTTGTGCAGATGGAAAACTTAAACTATTTTAAGAAAAAGTATTTGAAAGTATTTTTTTTTTTGTAAAAAAATAAAAATATAAAGATTGATATTTTAAAAATAGAAATAATGTTGATTTCTATAATCTTAGAAAATGGAAATGATTGTTTTATTAATTAAATGATTGTTCTGAAAACAAAAAACTAGCCCTTAAGCACTTAAAATAAATTAAATGGTAAAAGAATACAAATAAATTAAATGACCAATGCAAGCACGAAAATGACTGCACGGACCATAACTGAAACACGAAAGGATTAGTGATGTCTTGCTCATTGAATCCCAAGATTTGATGATAAGAGGCTAAGAAAAATATAAAAGCCAAATGATTATTATAATTGTTATCTGAGAGCTGACTATGAATATGTCGTTATAACTAGCTATATTGCACATTTTCACAATGTGGAATTCTGCAATAGATTTAATTTTCCGGACAACCAGCTGAGGCCTATTGATGACAGTTCCTGACCAAATGCATGGCAAGTCACAGTTTCATTTCAAAGAAGGACAAAATCTACAAAAGTGATCATGAAGATGGACTTCTAAATCTGCTAAATCTGTAAAGTATGAACTCTTGCGTCTATCTAATAAGAATTTTCCTAAAATTGCAATTAATTAATAGCTGAAAATAAGAACTCTTATCTGACTTAAAAATGCAAATTCAATTGTTAATATTTTTTTCTGCAGATGTTTAAGCAATCATTTCCATTTTTTGTGTGTGTTATGTTTTAATTAAAATGTGTTTTAATTTAAGTTGGGTGTAAATAGCTGCATGGATAAAAATTAATAACTATGTCTAAATTCGTTTATGTTTAGTTTAAGGGATTTGAATTTCAGGCTATTTGTTTCGTAGTTAGAATGATGCTTGTGGAGGGATATATGGGTGTTTATAATGTAATGTGAAGCGTGTTTAGCATACAGGGCAACATACCCAACTGAATGCATGACCCCAAAGAGGCAGTCATATCGTTGCAATGGTCACAGACATATTTCCTGCATCATTGACCCCTTCTACCTCTGGAGGGATTATAAGTCGGCAGAAATACCACTCTCCCCCATGCATAGCACTCTTTAAAAAATTATATACATGATTCCTTAGTCAGACAGATGCCCATTCCTGTTCTGGACACGGATCATTTCCTTCAAATAATATCACACTGTCAGATGCACATTCCTGTCGGCGTGGTTTTATGCTAGCATCTTCATATTGCACTTGGTTGCGACTATATATATGGAAGCAGGCATTGGGTTGACTATGAACTTTTAGTCTGAGATTGAATGAATGTTTTGATAAGATTTTAAGTGAAAAAAATCTATGTAGCCTATCTATACTCAACATGCTAAAGTAAAATATAATTTAAATATCCATCTGTGTGGTCTATTTAAAATAGTAATTTAAACTTAAAAAAAATTAATGTTAAAATCTAAAAATAAATTTATTCCTCAATTTTAAACATGTGTTAATAAAATCTATTTGTGTGTTAATTACTGGCAGTGGCTTCTTTTATTTTTGAGAATCTAAATCTATTAAAACTTATAAAAATGTTTAAAATCTCTGCTACTCTATAAGCTAGTGACTAGGGCTGGCGGTTGTGATCTTATCAGCACGTATCTGTCTACATTATAAATTTTCTAGGTTCGAATGGCCTAGTGGCGCCCTCATTGGCAGATACGGTAAGACTGATATATCACCTAATCCCCAACCATTAAAATACATTTTCCCTATCATTATTAATATTCCTATAAAAATAATGTATTTAATCCCCCCCCCTCATCTCTATTCAAATTTTGTTTTATCTTCTTAATTATTATAGGAAATTAAAGGAATTATATAAAAAAAAATTGCATTAAAGTGTATATGTGGAGGTTGATTATAAGTAATATATATATACGAATAGTTTGGTAATTGGTTTTTAATTTTTGAGTGTTTTTCCTTGGTGTATAAAATTTGCATTTTATATTATGCATAACCCATATATTTTATGTGTATTCTATATTTTTAAATGTTTTTAAAATAGGCTCATATATCAATCATGTTAATTCATTTTCTCTGTTTTCCTTTATGTATGTAGAAAACGGATTTTATATAGAGTGATTTAAAGACTCAATAATATTGGTTTATATTATTGGTGCACATATATGATTTGACCAACTGATAAGTTTGTTTTGAAATATGAAGATCAAACTGAGATAAATTAATCTCATATATGCACAAGCCAGTATATATCATTCCACAGACACAGGTACATAGATTAATGATAGATGAAGAACTAAGAAGGGGGATTTACTTTAATTGTATATTGGGAGCTTATATAATTTTTTATATTTTGTTATGGTGAAGGAAATTTATATAAAAAATTTCTTTGGTAATATATATATATATATATATATATATATATATATATATATATATATATATATATATATATATATATTTGTTGGGTTGTTTTGTACTGTTGGTTTTGTTTGTTGAAGTTATACTGTACCAAGTCTCTTTGAAAATAAATTCATAAAATTTATTAAAATCTATGGTTTGGTATTTAACCATTTCATATTTTGATTATTAATTATTATAAATGAATATTACCAAATATAAAGTTACTCTAAGTCTCTATTATACTACTCACCCTGAGAAATGGATCAGAATAATGAGCTAATGTAGGGAGGGGATTACCATATCAGAAATTACTGCACATTATCTTTGTATTTATTTATTCATTGCATAAGGCTGAGAAAATTCAGACTTTATAAATATGCTTTGAAGAAAACAAAAATAAATATAAAGTAAGTTTCAATACAATGATTATTATGTAGAAGATTACCAGGAAGTATAGCTAACATTAGTTTAGTCTTTTTTATTGTATTAGTTAGACAAATTGGGGCTTATATAATTTGATAACAAACCTAAAATAAATCCATACAGAAGGGAAGAGAGTTTAATTATTGCATAACCTGTATGAGCTTCACATTTATACTCCTGTTCTGAATGAGAAGTTAGAAAGAAAGATGGTGACTTGTGTAGTAGTTTTTGGCACACAAGTGAAGACCCAAATATAACTAATGACTAGTGAATTTTGTATGTGTTTCTTTCTTCTTGTTTGGTGGAAATAGGAGATAATAGAAAATATCCATGGTAATATATGATTTTGTGCTATTTTTATAAATATCCATATTAGAAAGATTAACATTGAAATTATAAACTAGGAAAGATCTTAGATAGATAAATGGATCAGAAATACATGGAAAAATATATGTTAAAGGTAATAGAAAATGGAAAATCAAGAGTGAGTCATACATGGCATGTAGTAGTTTGATATTAATTAAAAGATTACAGACTTTTCAGTATCCACTGCAAAATTTTTAAAATTAGATTTAATTTGCATAGTTCTAGACTTTTAAAGACAATGTCTAGACTGAAGGTCAAAACAAAGAATTAATTTATTATATCATCCTTTATAAAATATTTAACAAATTGAAATATATAACAATAAATAAAATATTACATTGTTTAAATATAATAAAATTTATATTGTTGAATAAATATTACTCTACACTATTTGCTTTAAACATGTTTTTTTTTAAATTCTCAAACTATTTTTATTATACCTTTTTAAAATAAATATATTTAAAATAACTTTAAGCATTAAATTTAACAGAAAGATCTTAAGCAATTAATAACATTCACATGCATCCAAACTCATAAATCCTACTGTAAAATTCTTTATTTAAAAATTGCTAGCTAAACTGTAGAAATTAATTATTGATCTTAGAAATCACACATCTGTTTAATCAGTGGAATTTTAGGATTGTCTAATTAAACTAATTTTCATTACAGTTAAGATTAAATAATACATGTTATTAACAAGGGAACTTAAATATTTAAGACCTTGTCTTAAAGTTTAAACTCATTTTTAAAGTTATTCTCTAATACTTAAATTATCACAACTGAATTAAGATGATTTTGACTTTAAGACTTTAAAATTAAATCTGTCAGCACTTTAAGTTGGTAATAACTTAATAATTAAACATTTTAAAGTTACAAGAGAGTTACTTATGAAATTTAGACTTTATAAAATTACACTTAAAAATTACTTTTATACTATAGATATTATAATAGTCATACTAAAAATGACAATCAGATAAATTAAATATAATAAACAAAAAACTCTGTAATAAACTCTACAGTATTCAAAATAATAAAGCAATAATTTAAATCCACCATTTGTTTCTCACTATTACAATGCTTATTTTATTTTTTACTCAATCAGTTTAACAGTTTCGACTTTCCAGTAGTCTTCTTCAAAGCAGAAATATATATGGGTACATAAAAATAGTTTATTTAATTATACAAAATATACATTATATGCAATTACATTTTGATATTCTGCCATTCTAAAAGTTAGTGTAAATGAAGTTTAAATATAAAATTTAGAAAGATTCATTGTACCAAGTATATTTTCAATGATTTCACATTATATTCATGGATAGTCTGCTGAGAGCATTAATTTTTTTTACGGATTTGAATATTTGATTCTTGGTTCATTACATATTTATTTCATGTAATAAACCAAGCCTCTCTTATTTTACATTTGCCTTCGTTTCTTTTTTCACAACTATGGCCATGTTCTTTTCATGATCATGAAAGACATGAATTCTTAATAGCTTTAGGCTTAATCTTAGATTAAAGCTAAAGTTATTAATTCATCTGTCTTTCACAATCATAAAAGAGAGCACATCCATAGTTATAATTCAAGTGTTGTCAAAATTGTGTGTGAAAAAAAAAAACGATCACAAACATAAAATAAAGAAGGTGTACTTCATTAAGCAAAATTAATACATAATGAACCATAAATAAAATAGCATTCAAGTCAGCAAAACAATATTTTTAACAGACTAACCATGAATATGACACGAAGGCATTGAAAGTATACTTGGTGCAATAAATCTTTTTAAATTTTAAACTCTGTTTCATTATTGTTTACATTATACCCAATTTTTAAAATCTTAATATATATATATATACGATATATATACTCTCAAACTTTATATTACATTTATATCATAATAAAATTAAAGACAGTAAGTTCTGCCTATTTTATGTAATTTATTTTTTCTTATATTAATTAACGTTATAATTATTATAAAAATAGGGTTATCTTAAAAAACTTATAATCTTTTACCATTTATTAACATTTTTTGTTGTTTATTATAATTTTGCTTATTAACTTTCTATTATTAATCTAAATATTAATGTAATGATAATAAAATTTTAATAACTAAAGTTATAATAAACAATAAAAAATGTTAATAAATGATAAACGATTATCAGTTTTTAAGTTTAGCTATATTTTATAATTACAATAATATTAATTAATATGAGAAAAAATAATAAATTATACCAACTGGTAAGAACTTACTGCCTTTAACTTAATTATGATGCAAATTAATTATAAACATTGAAGGTATATATTTAGTATATATAATAAATTCAGTTTGACGTCTGTAATCTTTCCAAAATATATATAATATTCAAATCATGAAATACGTATATTGATGATTATTTATCTTTTCAGCATATATGGGTTCGGGTATATCAGTGTTATGTGATAGTGTAGAGAGTGGTGGGTCGTGTGAAAGTCTGTGCTCATATATTCTATATAGTATTCAAACCAATATATATATATATACACATATATACAGTAAAATTCACGTAAATTATACTATCTTATTAGAAGTACTTTCGACTATGCATCTTGTAAAAAAAAAAAATTGAACTATGGGTATTGTGAAAGGAAGGTTTGTTTTGATTATTCAATGTTATATAGTTAATAAAGACTACAATATGTATAGTTGAAAGTACTACTAATAAAATAACTATAATTTATGTGAATTTTACTGTATTTTAATATATATATATTAATTTGAATATTACATATATATATATGGAGCTCGCAAATAAGCTCTTAACAAGCCTTGCAGAATATGCCCAACTCCAGATCAGTTTCTGCTGCTGGCTTCCTCAGTGAGCTCTATATATAACATTTGTAGCACAAGCCAGTTAAAATAGGTCATGTGACATCTGACTCGATTTCTTTGTAATATATATATATATAAGATTTTAAAAGGATTCAATTTATAATAGATATAATGTCATTTTGTATTGTTTATATTGATTAGATAAATTATTTTTATATATTCATGTATATATATATTCTAGGTCTGAAAAAGACTGCTGGTCAATCGAAACTGTTGGTTTAATTGAGTAAAAATAAAATAAGCACTGATATAGTAAAAAAAAGAAAGGTGATTTTATTTTTTTATAATTTTCACAAGGCATAAAGCAGTTACGAGGAAAAATATAAATATTCAAAATACCAATATATAAAAATAAGTAATATCTGTAGCCGGCTTTATAGCTTATCTGCCATTAATCTGTATTTGCAGAACATCCACTTATTTGTCATGGAAGTTTTAGCTTTAGTTGTGTTTTAATTTTACGTGTGGAAAATTATTTGAAAGACAAAAAATTAGTGTCATGTTTTATAAATATAATAGACAATTTATTAAATAAATAATGTAATTTCCGATTTTTTTCTTCACTATTGATAACTATGTAATATTAAATAAGCTTGACGTATATAGTGAAATTAAATTTAACGATTATATTAATATTTCTTAAGGCTAGGCGCTTTCAGAGCTTACAACTCATATTCATAGCCTTCTAACGTAGTAATTTATGCAAATCCATGGACAATATAAATAAGCTTGCATGGATTTGCATAAATTACTACCTTAGAAGGCTATGAATATGAGTTGTAAGCTCTGAAAGCGCTTAGCCTTAAGAAATATTAATATAATCGTTGAATTTAATTTCACTATATACGTTAAGCGTATTTAATATTAAATAAATAATATAATTGTGACAATATACATAAGTCATGGAATGTTATCTATTCACTTGAAAATGCTAATCCTGTGTAACTTGTATGAGAATATTATTTGGGATGCATCCATGCTGGGAAATGTCTATATCTACTATTTATTTTTATATATGATATTTTGAATTCAGTACAGTTTATTCCAGTTTGTATGTGTTTGCTTTCATTATATACCATGGGATAAAGAATCATTCTTCTTTCTTTCAATTAAAACATCTAAGAATGAAAGTTGGCTATTATTTTCTACTTCCATAGTAAATTTGATGTTAAACCAACAAACAATACATGATTACCAAATCCACAAGCTAGAAACTAATCTGGGACTATTGGATGAGTATGCACCAGATAGGGATTTTGTGCACAAACCTTCCTGCATTCATTGATTTCTTTGGCTTGCACTAAATACCACTACTATATGGAGAGCTTTGCCTCTGTTTAAATTTGATGTTGTGAAAAGAATTTAAGAAAATTGTAAATTCACCAAGAGCATGCTTACCATGAGGCCAAATGACAAAGGTATCACAAACATGCCTCAGTCATACAAATGGTTTTTTTAACTGTTGATATTAAAATTTTGTTTTCCAAGTTCTTAAACAGGCAAAAACTCTCCATATAATAGTGCCACCTTGTGCTAACCAGAGTAATCAATGGATGTCAGAAGGCTTGTGCATAAAATCCCTATCTAGTGCCTAAACATCCAATATCCCCAGACTAGTTTCTGGCTTGTGGCCTTCATCAGTGAGGAGCCTGGATCTGAGTTGTGTGCTGGCATGAGATGGTGATCATATGATGTTTAGCGGGTTTTTTCCAAGTTCTTTATAAAACTAGAAGCCAATGCTGGAAAAATTGGTCAACCCATGACTAAACTTGATGTTTGTTTATACATCTGTCCATCAAAAACAAGGAAAATGTATTTAATAAGTAGTGTTCAATCAAACTCATAACAAAATCAGATAATTGAATATTTTTCAAAACTTCAATACCTTCCTTTACAGATACACTAGTAAAAAGTGAAACAATATGAAAACTTACTAAAATATCATTTTTAGTTAATTTAGTATCTCGGATAAACTCAAGAAAATGATTGCATCCTTAACATAAGATGACATTTCTGTTAAATGTGGCTGTAGAAAAGAAGATAGAAAACGAGTTAGTGTCTGTGTTGGTGAACCAACTTCACTTACAATCGGTCTCAGTGGAATATCTGGGTTGTGGATTTAGCCAAAATCATATAATTTTGGATAAAAAGACTTTCTCTAAGTGTAAGAAAGATTTTAGTTTTTAAATCTAAATCAGTAGCATAAATTAATGCTTTCGTTTTCTTTTCAAGATATATCATAGAATCTCTATAAATATTTTTATAAATGTTATCATTTAATAAATTATGTATATTTTGTAATAATCACCAGTATTCAAAATTACTGTAGTATAACCTTTATCTTCTGGAAGAATAGCAATGGATGTATCATTTTTACATTTAAACAAACCATTTCTTTCATTAACAGGTAAATTAATTTTAGGTGATTTTGCTTTATTTAGTATATCGTATATTTTCCCTCTCCTTATGTCTGCCTCCATCCAAGGCACTTTTGATAAAGTACTTTCGACTTTACAAATAATATCCTCAAGTGGTAATTTTGATAGTGAAATAGTAAAATTAAAACCTTGATTAATAGCTTTCAGTTCACGATCTGCATAATTTCTGATTTCATAAAGTTCTGACAGCTTGTATGTTTATTTTTTCAGACAAAGATAATGTTAGCGTTTCCGTTTTTTTTAAAACAATTTGATGAATTTATGTTTTTGCCTTCACATTTAAATTCCTTTCCTTTAGTGACTCTAAAATCAGCGACCTTATCACAAATTTGCTCACAATATTGGATGAATATAGTATTACTTAATGAAAGGCGAGTTGTAACAATTTTTCACCTAAAGAATCTCATTCTTTTCTTGTATTTTTAATAAAAGTGGTTAAAATATTGAGACTTGCTTATTTAAAATTTGTATCATTTTTTTTTTCACCTACAAAGGAAAGGAGAGTTTACAACAGTTTTGAAAAAAAAGTCCATTTCTTTTACAATTAATTAAAAATTGAAAATCACAAACAGATTTTTCTTTTTTCAACCACTAGAATTTGAGAATGAGGAGAAAATAACAAAGGAAAAAATAACGGTTTTAAATCTCACCACACACATTCGTATGATTTGAGGCTGAAGAAGCTCTGAGAATAGTACAGTACTTACATATTAGTTCCGCAACATGTATTAGATCTGCTATGCCTTTTCACATTCGTATCAATCCACTGATAACTTTATTATCTTGTGATTTGATCAAATAATGTGTACATGATATTTTTTCTGCAAGATTTACAAAGTTATTGGGGGTCTGAATACGTATGTGAAAAGGCTTAGCAGTTCTCATATGTATAGCAGGACTAATACTTAATATTAATTTCTAACAATACTAAAAAATATGAATTTCACCCAAAAATCAATTTTGAAATAGTCCATTTTTATCAATACTAAAAATATGAGTTTTACACAAACAATATAAAATATAATATGGAATATTAATTTATAACATTACTTAAAAAAATATGAATTTCACCCAAAAATCAATCCTTAAAAAGTACACTTTTAAGAATACTGAAAATATTGATTTGACATAAAAAATCTAAACATATGACATGCCATTATGCAATTTGAAATAAAAAAATGTGATATATGGCATGCCATTGTGCAATTTGCAAATGTTAATTTAAATACGGACAAAACAATTCCTAAATTACAAAATATCGTAAAATATTACAAAAAAAAACAATGAAATATAAACATATGTATTTGTGATGTTGTCACAATAAAACAATCAATTTGTCTGTTCTACTTTATTTTAAATGGATCAACTTCCCCCCAAAAATGGACACTTCTTTAACACATGATTATGCAGTATATCACCTGAATGGGATCTTCCCCAGAAATGATAATTACTAAATGTATTTTTTAAAAACAAAAAAAAAAAAGCCAAAAAAAAAAAAGAAATTAAAATTAGAACACTTTCATTAAATGTTTAATCTGGTAGAAATTTTTTTTTTTGATGTCATTGAGTATGCAAGAACACATCATCATCTTTATACAATCTCCACCATATAAATTTGGCTAAATACAAATTTATGTGGGCTATGATGTTCCTTGCTGTTGCTTATAATGCCATTTCGCTGAACCCCAAAGTCTTTCAATATTTTGGATATGAACCCCAGTTTTTGGATTCACAAAATTATATTTGTGGTTCACACAAAAATGTTTGTAACTGGAATTTCATAATTCATCACTTTTATAGATCTTTCAACAGTCAGAATAAGTTGTAGATCCTTTTTCCACATTTTGTTTGATGGCTTCCATAAGAGATGCCACTGTGCTGTCATTCATTATGATAATAAAACACTTGTTGGTCTCCCTGCACAAGCCACCAAACACCCACCGTTCAGAAAAAATTCACCAAGCTTGATTTTTTCCTTTTGAGAAAAGGCTCTCATCAATCTCGATAATTTTGTAGGGCCTCCAATTTTATGTTTTTCTTGCTGTAACATTGCAGTGCTACAAACTTCTTGCATATAGTAATTCCAATCGATTACAGTCATATCTGCTAAATCAAGTTCTACTTTTTCCCATTCTACAAAGCTTAATTTGTGAGCCCAACTGTAAATAAAGTGGATCACCATTAGAAATGGAATTCTGGAGCCCTCCAACCACATTCCCCTACAAAGTACTATTTTATGGTTACATCCTTGAATGTTACAATGCCATGCTTTGTCTGAGGTATAGATGTAAATGCTCATACTATATCAATTTGGAAATATTTTTTCAGATGATGGAATTCCTGGCTATTGAAAATATAATACAGCATTTATATCCCAAATTCTCATCATTTTGTACTGTCGTAAAAACAAAAAGGGCTATTAAGCAGGAAATTATTGAAATGAAAATGAAAAGTGTGTATACTCACTCACTTCAAATAAAACCATTTTAGTATAACTCAAAAACTATGAATACAATTGAAGTATAAAAATAGTTAAAAAATGCAATTCACAGCACTAAAGATGTTGTCACAATAAAATCTGGACAATAACTGAGAGAGTGTCGAAATAATACCAAAAAACCCACTTTGGGATAAGATCGGATAGCATCGCAAGGTTTATTTGACCCGATCACAACATTACACATTTATTGTGGATGTGAAAAGGCATAGCATCTCTATGTTGCAGTACATATGTAAATACCAAAAGCAGTTGTTATTGTACAGAAACATTAACTATGTAGCTATTATACTTTTATTACATGGAAACTCCCATAAATACTACTATGAATTCATACATATATATATATATATATATATATATATATATATATATATATATATGAATTCATATATATATATATTGATCCAGAGTACTCTATTTTCTAGGTTTAACTGGGTTTAAATCTTATTTATCATAATTTTATATTATAAATATTATGTGAACAGACCTGCCCTTCGAGAAGAGGGAAGAATACTATCGATAGCAGATCTATCAATTATACCCATGATCAGATTAAGCTATGCAATGCATAACATGATCACATTTCCAGACCATGGCCCACCTTGAAACCCCCACTATCCAAAGCACTTTATTTGTTTTGAGGAAACCCTTGGTGCCAGCTAATTACATGGGGTAACTAACATGCTCTGCACAGTAGGCCCATAATCCAGTGCTCAAAATATCTCATGACTAGCTCAATCAAAACTAATACAATAACAAATTATTGCTTTAATTAGTGGTAAAAACTTGACTGACAAATATTATGTTTCAAGATAATTTATTTTAACTAAACATTTATTATTCTAATTTTAATTACTTAAATGAAACTTAATTAAATGAAACAATGACTTATCATAAGATCAGTGTCACACATATACAATAACAATGTAATATAACAAAGAATATTAAATAATACAAGACATTTTAAAATACATGAAATCAATATAAAATATCTTAACGCATTAACATACATGACATTTCAAAAACACACACATCCATAGTTTTTTATGCATGCTATAGAGTTCATTTATTAACTGACTCTGGGAGGCTTTAAGGATTGCAATGGCTACTTTACTATCAGAAATGGAAATAATAAAAGTTACTCATTACCTATAGGATTTGACGTTGACTTCTTGCTGGTTGTTGCTTCATGTGAAAATCTTTTCAACCAGTTGGATTTGAGGTTTCTCTGGTGGAAGTTTAATGCTTAGTATTCTGTGGCATTATTCTTTAAGACAATTAGATATTGAATGGTGGATTTTCACATTGTTACACAGGCATCACTTTTATCAGGCAGATTGGCTGTTCATTTGGACTCAGGCTGGAGCAAGGTCATATGTTTCTGATGATTAACACTGTATGATTGATGGATGGATTTAATCTGATTGTGATCTCAATTGATAGATTGAACTCAACTATGAACTGAATTCACTGATAGATTGAACTCAACTGAACTGTCTGATGAAAATCTGGACTATTTTATTTACCTGTTGTCACTTTGGTAATTGGTTTTTATGTCCACCACCTATATTTGTTGTTGAAATTCCTCCACTATTTTTAAATACATTCCTTAGATAAGCTTTTGATTATGTGTTTTCATTTGGTAGCCATTGCAAATTTGTTGTTTTGTGAATTTTTAATTCGTAGCCATTGCAAATTTGTTGTTTTGTAAATTTTTAATTTGTAGACATTACAAATTTGTTTTTTAATTTTTAACCTCACATATTTATTTTATCAACATGCACACATTTATTTTATTACCCCTTATGTTTACAATCGGTATTAACACACATATACATGTCTAAAATCAACTCATTATAAGCAAAAAATATTTTAAATTTATATAAAAGATTTATATTCTAAGCTTTTAGTTTCAACTTTTCTTTTTTTTCTTTAATATTTTAAATGAAGAGATATATATTTTCAACTCCCTTCCAATTAATTAATTGTAACTTTTATTTTAAACTACTAATAATAGAAAAAAAAACTTTTTAAACTTTTATTCTGACTATTTTCTTTTATCAAACTGTATTTTATTTAGACTACTAAAAACTCTAGATTTTTATAAACAACAATCTCACAACCTGAAACCTTCACATTATTTATGATAATTTTATTTTAATAATTTTTTAAACAAAATTTTCACATGGATTGCTTTTTTATAAGTGGTACAATATATATATATATATATATATAGATCTAATGTCCCAACTCCTCACTGAAGAGACCCATAGGTCGAAACCGCTCTGGGGATGGGGACCATTTAAAATAAAAATGATTTGAATGCCTTCTCTTGTAGCAGCATTTATCATAAATAAAAAAAAAAAAAAGCTTGTTTAGAGCTATTAGCACGCTCTTAATTTTATATATATATATAATACTCTGAAAGTCTAACAATTGGCATTATTCATTCCTATTGCTACAAATAGTTGCATATATATTCTGTTCACATTTCCATGGTCACTACAGTTAAATGTGCAATATTTTCATTTAATTAACTGTTTTTAAGTTTTTTAAAAAAATACTTTTATTTTAAAAAGTATTTCATAATAAATTTACCACCTGCCAATCATTTTGGACTTATAATTAAAAGAGAACAGAATGGTCACATTTTTGCCAAACTTTTTGCAGAAGGTTCAGTTATTCATCTTATCTATATCTTACATTATTTAGTGTTCCTAAGAATCATGAAGATGTTTATACATCCACAGTTGCTTAAGCTAAGTTTTGAAACTTTACAATATTTTTTGCAAAACAGACCGATTTAAAAACTTTTAAGTATATTTCTCAAAACCTTAATCAAACTCTAAATTACACTTAAAATTGAAAATTGTGGTCAGCTTAGGGACTGTAATGTTATTTCTAAGACTTCATATCTGCAGAATATCAAAGACTAGTGTTAAGCTATCCAATTATTATTTGAATATGTCAGTTAACAGTTTTGAAATTTCTATTAAATTTATTTTCAAACTAAATTGTGTGGCCTCAAGTTTCAATTTTATAATTTAAAATTTTCAACAGAAGTTCATTTTTTCCTAATATTTCTAGATCTATTATTATAAAGTGCTGAAAAATTTTGTAGTTATTAAAGAGGAAATCAACCTTCAATAATGTGCTACTCCTTGAATATTATAAATCTCTGTATATTCACACCTGTAGGAGTTTTAAAACTCAAGTGAATGACTTAAGTTTAGAGGTATTTGTATATATGCTAACTCTTACAGACCATGCTTATATCACGGATTGAGTCTATTGTGTTCCATATGTTATAATCATATATTGAATTGTACTAATTTAGTTAACCTATCACAAGAAAAAGACAGAGACTCATTTTAAACCACCTACAAAGACTTATACGATAAGTCATATAAGTCTTATCATAGGATGATTAAAAATGGGACTCTGTCTCCTGTGATAGGTTAACTAAATTTGTACAAATCAATATTCAATTGTAACATCAGGCACACAATAGACTCAAGCCCTGATATAGGCATGATCTGTAAGAGTTGGTCTATATACAAATACCTCTAAACTTAAACAGTCACTTAAGTTTTTAAAACACTTATTGGCAGGTAAGTGTGCAAAAGATTTATAATACTCAAGGAGTAGCACATTATTGGAAGTTGACTTGTTCTTTAATAGTTACCAATATTTCTAGATAAGTTTTATATTTGGTAGTTTGTAAAAAATGAAATCTTTTGTAAATGCTCAATTTTTTCCACTAATATGGTATCACATTAGATACTTGTACCATCACTGTTAGTAAATTCAAGTGAAAGTGGTTTCCAATAACTATTACCTGTTCCTTCCAAAAAAGACTTCAATATTATACTAATAGAAATTTTAAATGTAAACACAAAAAATATTAATTGTGAAAATATGGATCCATTTAGGATAACCTAAATGGATTTTCTATGCTGAGCACTTGTGTCAAACACAATAAAAATACTGGAACATTATTATACATTGACAAATCTAATAAACATTGTAAATCAATTCACCATGGCTATAGAGAAATCTGTTAAAGGTGCATGCCAATTAATTATTTTTAATTGCATTCCATATATTTTATAATTATGATCAATTCTATGCTCCTATCTGTAATCCATATTCACGCATGCCATATGTTTCTCCTATTGCAGTACAAATGAATTTAGCTTTTACTCACAAACTTCTACATATGCTTGTTTAAATATAGTTATTTTATCATGTATTTCATTTGATGATAAATTGGCAATTTTATATGCAGATCTAAGAAATAAAATATCTTCAAATAATTAAATGACATTATAGTTTGTTGGAGTATATTCTGTTCTTATCTATTCTTATTTTATCATATTATCACAATATTTCTCTTAGATAACTATTATTATTTTTTGAATATAATGTACTGTACTACATTTTGTATCTATAGTGTTTATAACTAATTCAGCAACACAGATACTTGCAATTATAATCATTTTAACTGCAAGAAGGAGAGGAAAAAGGATAAAAATAATTACATAATAATAATAATAATAATAATAATAATAATAATAATAATAATAATAATAATAATAATAAAGATGATTATTATTATGATAATAATAATAGTAATAGTAATCATTATTTGATTCAATTCAATTTATTCCATAAAGTATCATTAAATATATGACAAGTATTTGAAAACTCAAAACAAGAAAAATTATGTGTGAGGAGCTTACATGTAAAATGTAATATAACAAACAAACAAAAATAAAAAACCAACAAAGTCACAAATAGCAAAAGGTAAAAAATATAATTTAAAAAATAAATATAAAAATAGAAATATAAATAGATAACAAAATTATTATACATTGCATAACCACTGATATAAACACCGAGAAATGTTATTCAAATCAATGGAACATTTATATATAAATGCATTAAATAATAATAATAATAATAATAATAATAATAATAATAATAATAATAATAATAATAATAATAATAATAATAATAATAATAATAATAATAATAATAATAATAATAATAATAATAATAATAATAATAATAATAATAATAATAATAATATTCTTGTGTCTCAGTTTCTCTATGACATAACCAGCATATGTCTTCTATATTTATGTAATGCCTTCTATATCTACAAAAGTGTAATGTCAGCAGTACTTCAAGATTTAATTTGAGCAGAAAATCATAATATTTGGGTTCTAATGATCAAAATTTAAAATTTTGGGTTAGTTGTCTATTGTTAATGTTTAGAATAGGTCTTTTATCATTTAAGGGAGAGCAAATTATCTGGTATACATCCCAATATTTAAATTTATCTTGAGGTGGTGAATAATACTGCAATGGACTGATAATTGGAAAGAATGATTATGATGATATTGGTTCATTCATTTCACATGTCCCATACCATGAAAATGTGATTTAAAAATACTGAACACTACATTATTTCATCTAGAGAGTAGAACAACATGCTGACTGGTCTTACACTCACCATTGCATTTTAAAAAAAATCATTGACTACCCTTAAATAAAATTTTTCTAATGCAATATATGCTTCAATAAAGTGTCCAAGTATCATTTCGATATAATAAATTAAGTAAAAAATAGAATTCTTTACTGTCTTTGGTTGCCATAGTTACTGTACTGTGATGAAAATGATAGTAGAAGAACATTGGAATCTGGGGTTCACTTTAACCTCTAAGACGCTCTTTCTATTTAAAAAGCTGCTGAGATAGGTAATGTTGTTTCCACTCTCAAGTTAATGATTCAAACTAAAAGAAAATATGTTTTTTTTTTTTTATGTGTCAAAGCGTCGACCGGGAAGCGAAACCCGGGACAACTGCCCATAAAGCAGCTGTACTAACCACTCGACCACCAACGCTTGACTAAAAGAAAATATGTTTTCTGCGAGTAAAACAGAATCAGCTCATTGCTGGACTCTGTGGTGAACCACAACACCTAAACCAACTTTTTACTTAAAAAGCTATCGATATATTTAAATTAACTTACATTCTCAAGTAATTATTTAAGCTAAAAGAAAATGTTTTTTACTATATAATTTATTTTTTAATCATAAAAATTATAATGGAATAAACAAATTAAGTAATTACAATTTTTAGTAAAAAACCAACTCTCTTTTTTTTTAAAAAAAAAAATATTGTTCACCACTTTCGAATCAACAATGAGAACTCCATTTCAGTCATTAACCATAAAGCCAACTAATTCTTCATTTTATTTTTTGCTGATGCTTTTAAAATAAAAATACAGTAATATGTAGCTGTAAATTTAATTGTAGAATATAAAACATTTTTAATAAAGTGAAAAACAAAGCATTTATATTTTTTTGTTACTATTTTACGGTGCGAATAGCGGTAGGCTATTTGTATGATAATTGTTTATCGACTAATTTGATCATTGAATAATTATTATTAACTATACACTTAGGTTCCCGGTAAAATATAGCTTTTGTAATGGATATTGATTGCATTTGGAGAAATGAAATAAAAGATATATGGTTTTGTCATTAAAAGCTAATTAACATAAACTATTGATTTTTGCTTTCAACTAATAATAATATAAAAAAGTCGCCTCATTCTTTCAATAGGTTATAAAATATTCTAAGTAAAATTTATATATTTCAGATTTCATTTGTTAAAAATATAGATAGCCGCTATTGATTATTTACGAATTATATATTATATACGTAGTTTGATAAACACAAATACTTAAAGCTATTGTATGTATCATCTCCTTGCTTGGCTAACGAAACTAAGCGCTGGTGAAAAACATTTCCGTTAACTCCAATAAATAGGTTACAATCTAGTATAGCATTAGTACTGAAATGTTTTTCAACAGTATTTGGTTTCGTTGGTCGAGAGCGAGATTATATATAACAGTTAAAATAACGTTGTATTTACTATTTTATACCTATAAATTATGTGGAAGAAATTAGCCTTCCATTCATGCGCTATGAATAGATAGCACTTTACATGAATAATTGTTTTAAAAGTATGGTTAGCCACACATTACTAAAGATTACTTGTAAATACACCAACCTGTCTTGACAGTGTTAGAAATGAAGTGTAATCTTATTTAAGAGTCACATACTTAAATCAGTTTGAATTATGTATTTCATGGCAGAGAGCCTCTCATTTTTAATGACCTTAGATAATGAACCATGTTAGTTTGTAAAGACATAAATATTAAATAACACAATGTTTTAGATATATGTTATTTAGATGGAAAAAAACTATCCATCCAATAACATGCACTGTATTTCTAGCACTATTAATGAATGTTGTTTTATTTAAAAATAAGTATTAATAATTGGTAGTTGTCCATTCTTTTAGAACATTTACTGTCATGAGTTCCTATGTATTCATAATGCATACATGGAAGGGTAGGTTTTTCCCATCTAAATTACATATAGCTAAAATGCTACGTTTTTTAATAATTACATCTGTATAAAGTAAGGTATGTTTATTACTCCGGATCATTAAAATGAAATGCTTTCTCTGACCAGGGTTATACAAATCAAACCTTGTCAGTTAATAAGCTGCTATAAAAATCTGGTTCTCAAATAAGATCTGTTTCAAGAACTGACAATAAATGGTGGTTTATTTTAAAATCAGCTTTAAGAATGGATGGCTACACACGCTTTTAAAACATTTACTGATATGGATTGCTATCTATTCACAGCATATGAGAGTGGAGGGGTAGTTTTCTTACATATATATATATGAAAAACAAAAAAACACAAGTTAAAACTTGCTAACACTTGTATTTATGACAATAGATGGCGTTCTACCAAAAACACCATCAAGCGTAAGCTTGTTTACATAAACGTCAGAGCAAGCATTCACTATCTCTAACTTTAGTTCCACCTTCAGATCATGATTTCAAGCTATTTGCTATCATCAGTGAAGGACAGGAATAGCTTGAAATCATGATCTGAAGGTGGAACTAAAGTTAGAGATAGTGAATGCTTGCTCTGACGTTTATGTAAACAAACTTATGCTTGATGGTGTTTTTGGTAGAATGCCATCTATTGTCATATATATATATGACTATTCGAAACCAGTCAACACTTAGACAAACCCAATATAGATAACAATCAACAATCTCAAACTGTTGTCAAGGCAACAATACTTAGACAAACCCAATATAGATAACAATCAACAACCTCATACTGTTGTCAAAGCAACTTTCTTTTAACAATAAAGGTGTAATGCCTTGAGCATTATTACACTTATGTATAAATATCCAAATTATTGTTATTTAATTATATGCATGTGTACAAATATATATGTACTGCACAAAATTTGAAATGGCCACACAGGTTTGAGAGTGACTGATGATAATGAAAATTATTTTATTGAAAATGTATAAAGTTACATGGATGAAGATCAAGCATTGTTATTAATTGAAATGCCTAACCTGTTTTTGGACTATGAACTTAGTATATATATATATGTAACAATAAAATACAATTAAGTCAAATAATTTTGGACTATGAACTTAGTATATATATATATGTAACAATAAAATACAATTAAGTCAAATAATTTTTTACTTTTGAGAAATATATAAATAGGAAAGACACATGCTATGCTTTATCGAAGAAATGGAATTAGCACATTTGCATATCATTAAATGTAGTAGCAAGTTATGATTATGAAGGCAAGATCCTTTGAAAGCACTCAGCTCATTTGTTTTTAGTTATCTATTTTATATTAACACTTTATAGCTTTTGGGAACAGTTGTGCTGCACATGCACACGTGCTAGAATAACAATAAAATAATAAATATAATTGCAATTAACTATTATATACAGTCTTTCAATCTGCAGAAGTACTTTTAGTTAATTCTTTAACTCTCTTCAATTGCTGTTAAATTTTAAAAAACAAAAACATAATGGAAGCAAACATCATCAACCCAAATTTCATGAATCCTGAATTTTCATGTTAGCAACTTGTCTATTAATTATATTCATTTTATTTCTATTTATTAAAATTGCCTCCTTATTTTTTCTTTTATTATGGTTTCTGTCTTCATGAAGAATCTTAACACTTTCAATATCAAACTTAAATTTATATTTACATGTCTTTTCGTAATCCAAGAAAACTTAAACAGTCATTAATTCATTATTATTTTTACTTTTCACATGCTTATATGACAATTCATGCTCCTTTGATCTTTTTTCAATACTGCACATCAATTCATCTATATATGATAACATACGTCCTCAAAAAATCTCACACACATTACTTTTCTGTTTGACAGGTATGCCATTGGCTTGAGAATACAATGTTTTCATGAAACTCATGGAATGTTCTATCTTAGGCACTGGTCTGACTCAATTTTTTCATATTTCCTATTGTTTATCATGGTCCAGTTAACATAGTTCAGTTAATTTAATCCTGCCCTGATCTCCAGCCGCTAAGTTTCCAAGAAAAGGAGTAAGGCATAGTTCCATATTTTCCAGCCCCTAAGACTCAAAAGAGTAGATTTTATAAAGATTGTTGCATTACTATTTTTTATTTTGGGTTGTATGTGACTTATAGTGTCTATATTGAGATAGGCCTTTGGGTGTTCATGCTCCATAGTCTAATTATAGTACAATGACAAGATTCTGCATCTATCATAGGATTTGAGGTCATTATGCATTGTTTTTCTGTCAGATTCTCATCATATCTGTAAAACCATTAAACATCACATGATCGCCATCTATTATGCTAGCACATAACTGTTATTAAACAGGCAAATCTCTCCATACAGTAGTGCCACCCTGTGCCAACCAAAGTAATCAATAGATGCCAGAAGGTTTGTGCATAAAATACCCATCTAGTGCTTACTCATCCAATATACCCAGATTAGTTTCTGGCTTGTGGCTATCATCAGTGAGGAGCCTTGGATCTGAGAGCACTGCACATAGATCTTAGGATCTAATGCAACTCTCCTCATATTCACTTCAATGCAATTTTTATATAATTTCTCCTGTATTTTCCTTACAGTTTTAATTGTCCTTTGGTCTTCATCAGAGCTACAACATTTAAACATATAATCATATATCCATTATTTTATATACATATCTATATTCCTAATTATGTCTAATTTTAACTAATTTTACCCTTACATCTCTTAATTTATACATATTATTTATTTATTATTTTTATCCCATTCTATTTTATTTTTACTTCTAATTTGTCTATCTTCTACTTTTATTATTTTATATCACTACACATTTCTATTTTACTTTTATTTCCATTACCTCATTCTCTTTTATTAGTTAGTTTTGAAAAGAAACTTTATTGAAATTAATAATTGTACAAACAGAATTAAAAAATTAGGAATACTGGTACATATAGCATCATGACAACTTGACATTTACATGAAGAATCATGAGGAAAAATCACAAATATATAAACAAATTTATAAAAAAAATAAAAAAATATACCTTTACCATTAGAAATATTAACAACAAAGAGACCAAAAAATATATTATTGTTTAACACTAAAGGATTTATTACTTCTATTATTTCTTTATAATTCTTCTATATCATTATTTTATCTGTATTGTACCACTAATGAATAGCGCTCCATATAAAATTGTGTTTACAATTATTAAAAATAAAAATTTTCATAAACAACATAAGGATTTTAAAATTAAAATTCTAATAAATAAAATCATTATGCCTAAAATAAGTTTCATAAAAGGAAATGAAGGTTTTAATAAATAAATAATATGTGAGCCAGAATAAGTTGAGATAGTTGTTGTTTATAAAAGTTTAAAGAGTTTTATTATTAGCTTAAAACAGTTTGCTAAAAGTCAATAGTAAAGCTTTATAAATTAATTAATAGAGGGGGAAGAAAATTTAACTTGGTAAAAAAAAAAAACTTTAGAATAAATTAAGAAAGTATATTTAAAAAAGTTAGTTTTATTAAAAGAAAATATAGTTAGCCCAGAGGAAGATTAAACCCTGTGTCATTTGTAAAGTTTTATATATTAATTTAAGAATAATTCAGGAGAGAGAATTTAACTTAGAAAAGTTAAAACTATAAAAGTTTAAAAATAAATCTTTTACATGAAATTAAAATACACTCTCTTCATTTAATTTAAAGAAATAAAAATATATACGTGGACGTGAATAAAGATTGTAGTTTAATATAAAGAAAATAATAAAATGTGTGCATGTTAAAAATAAAATAAAATATGACCGTTAAATATAAAAGGAAAGCTCATAATTGAAGTTAAAAATTTCCCTCAAATATTGTATACATGGATAAGCTATATAAAAACAGGATTAGCAATGGCTAATAATTAAAATCCATAAACAGAATTAATTAAAAAGGCATCTTAAGAATTTAATCAACAAAAGCAGTTGTAGTGTATCGTAAATGAAGTAGTCTTTGATGCAACATGCCGGATTCTACTAGAGAGGCATTGATTTCACACTACATGTATCCCAGCTGATAAGTTAGCATTATTGGGCCAACCTTAAAAGGGGTGGTCTATACCAACAAAATGGAATGTATGTAATCACTTATCAACCTGCTAGTGCAGAGAATGGCTCTGGCATACATCTACCAGACCAATGTCAGCAATGGATGAGTCAACATTAACAAAGTGCTTTTTTTTATTAATCTGTACAATTTTATTATGTCAATAAGTATATTTTTTTAAAATAAAAACAGTTGTAAAAAAAAAACAAAAAAAAAAAAAACAGTTGTTTCAACAATGAAAATAGCTGGCAGGTTTAAAAACTAATTAAAGAAATGACAACAAGGTCATCGCATAAATAGGGCTGAAAATTAGATCACTCAGTCATTCATTCATATATCTAAAGTCAATCACCTGTCATACATATTTGTTAATAAAGACAATGCAGTGATAAGCAGTCTTCAGGTCATGAAATGAACTCCAGCCTTAGTCTGACAGAACATCAGCAGTCTGTCTTCTAGAAGCAATGCCCATCTAAAAATTTGAAGCCTCCAGGAATGTCTAACTGCCTGAATAGAAGTAGCATGGAATAGCAATCATCAGAACCTCAAAAGAAGCCTGGAATCCAACTGGTTGGTAAAACACATGCCACCATGTTCAAAAATCCTATAGGTAATAACATTTTCTTATTCCAATTCTTCATATTAATTAATGTAGCCATTGCAATCTTCTAAGCCCCCAGAGTCAGTGTACTAAACAAACATGATAGCTCACATAAAATGAACTATTTATGTGCATGTTTGAATGCTTGTAATTACTTTAATGATTTATGTTATATTATATTATTATTGTGTGCTTCATTAAGAATATGTGTGGTTATTATATTTATAAAATCATTGTTTATCTTTAATTAAAAGATTTATAAAATTAGTTTGCAAGTTATATTAAACATTTATTGAAAATAAATTATTCTACAAATTAATATTTGTCAGTCAAATTCTTTTAATTATACTACTAAAAACAATTTAGAAGAGAAATTAGACAACAATTTATATAATTCTTTTGATTGATCTAGTTGGGATTTATTAGTCGCTGAATTAGTTTACCATTATTTCAGAGCATGTTGGTGCCTGAAGTTTACTTCAAAACAAAAAAGTGTTTTGAATGACAGGTGTTGAATTCAGCAATTGAGAAGATCTATGTCCTTCAAATGAGGTTGCAGCTATATATCTTATATAGCTTTGGTCTGGTCATAGGTACCCTCTGGGTATTATGCTTCTCTGTCTAAGGGACTGGTGGTGCAAGACTTAAATTGCAGTCAGAGTAGATCGAATTTATAATAAATAATTTTATAATATCATATTATTATATATAAAAGAAAGTCTTACAATTTTGCTTTTCACAATTTCTATTTCCATTAAAGAGTAAAAATGTTATGCTATAGAGTTATTTCCTATTCGATCGACTACCCCACTCAATTCAGTATATATGCATATTTTATTCTTTTATAAATAATTTCTATTTTATTTTTTATTCTTATTCATTTTACTTACTTTCTATGTAGCTATTACTCTTTATTTTTACAATTTCAATTGACTATTTTTTAAAACTTTTTAACCTCTTTTTCATATATTCCTTTAATATAACTACATCTATTATCAATTTTTCTAACTTTTAATCCTATTTTTCAATTTGTAAAAATAATAATAATTCATATATCATCATCATCATCAACCATTATCAATCCACTGCAGGATGAAGGTCTCTCCAAGTTTAATCCATCTTCTCCAATCTTTAGCTTCACTTCTCCACAACACCTCTGCACATTTTCTTATTTCATCCATCCATCTCACATGTGGTCTCTTTCTGGGTCTTTTACAATCTCTTGGAATCCAGTTTAAAATTTCAATTGTCCATCTATTATCATCTCTTCTAGCAATATGTCCAGTCCAACTCCATTTCAATCTTTTAATTTTTTCAATAAGATCAGTAACACCTGTTTGTTGTCTTACCCATACATTGCGTTTTCGATCTCTTCTTGTTACTCCCAACATACATCTCTCCATACTCCTTTGAGTGGTCTGAAGTCTCTGTATTGCTCTTCTATTAAGTGTCCAAGTCTCAGATCCATAAGTAAGAACTGGTAAAACACATTTGTTAAAAACCATCCTTTTCAAACACATAGGCATATTTCCTCTTAGTATCAAGTTATTTCTACCAAAAGCACTCCAACCAAGTTTAATTCTATGATTAATTTCCTCCATTATGTTTCCATCTGTATTAATAATCTGACCAAGGTATTTGTAACTGTTAACTTCTTCTAATTCTTCATAATCAATCATTATTTTCATATTTTGAGCAAATCGATTAAACATTACTTTAGTCTTTTTAACATTTATCTTTAGTCCTACTTTTCTACTTTCATCTGCTAACTCCTGCAACATTTCCTGCAGCTCTGAAGCATTATTTGCAAAAACAACTACATCATCTGCGAAATCTAAATGATTTAAATACTCTCCATTTACTTTCACTCCTTTAGTTTCCCATTTTAATCCACAAAATACTTCTTGCAGCACTGCTGTAAAGACTTTTGGAGATATGGAGTCACCTTGTCTTACACCTTTCTCAATGTTGATTTTTCCAGTATCATTATGTAATCTAATTGTTGCTGTTGCATTTTTATAAATATTCTTTAAAATATGACAATATCCTGGATCTATACCTTGATGATCCAATGCTTTAATCACTGAAGAAATGTGTATAGAATCAAATGCCTTTTCATAATCTACAAATCCAAAACATAATGACAACTCATATTCATTTGTTCTTTCTATGACTTCTCTCAATACCTGGATATGATTTATTGTGCTAAAACCACTTTTAAATCCAGCTTGTTCTCTTGGTTGGTGGAAATCCAAAGTTCTCTGTAGACGAGTTGTAATTATCTTGGTAAAAATTTTATATAAAACTGATAAAAGGCTGATAGGTCTGTAATTTCTAATATCTTCTTTATCACCTTTTTTAAATATTAATATTATTACTGCATTCTTCCAATCTTCTGGTACATCTTTATCATTTAGACATTTGGTATATAACTTTGCTAAAATTGTTTCTATTTCTTCACCTGCTTCTTTTAATATATCAATTATAATTCCATCATTTCTTGGAGCCTTTTCTTTCTTCATACACCTAATTGCATGTCTCACTTCTTCATTTAAAATTCTGGGCAATTCAGAAGATGTAATAGATATAGGAGGTACTTGTTCTTTATTACTATATAATTCTTGATAAAAATCTTCTACCAATTTCATGATGTCATCTCTCTTTTTAGTAATAATTCCATCTTTTTTTCTTATTGCAGATATAAATTTCCTACCAATACCAAAATGTTGTTTAACATTTTTGAGACTTTTATTTTCTTCTACAACTTTCCTTGCTATTTCACAGTTATACTTTCTTATATCATTTTCAACTCTTTTCCACACCATTTTACAAAATTCGAGATATTCAATTCTTTTTAATACATCATTTTTGTATATCTTCATATTCCTTCTTTTCTTCATAAATTCTCTAGTCTCAGTAGAAATTTTATTAGTCAATTGCTGCTTTTTTCTACCAACTATGTTTGTTGCAGTTTTTAAAAGTGTATCAGTCATTTTCATATTAATTTCATTCAAATCTGTATCATGTTCAAAATCTCCTAACACTTGAAACCTATTTGCAAGTTCTAATTTAAATTCATTAGAATGTTTCTGAAGATTAGGAATATCAACTGTAAATATTGTTTTTCTTAATAATTTTTGTCTCTCTAGTTTTACATTAACACATAACTTACACCTTACTAATCGATGATCACTTCCTGTGTTAAATTTATTAAGAACATTACAATCTTGAAATATGTATTTTCTGTTAGTCAAAATATAATCCAATTCTGCTGTACCTTCATTTGGATGCTTCCATGTCCATTTTCTTTTAAAATTTTTCTCAAAAAATGAATTCATAATATAAAGTTGTTTTTTTTCTGCAAACTCCACAAGTCTGTGTTCTCTCTCATTTCTATTACCATAACCAAAATTACCTACAGCAATTACATCTTTCATTTGTCTACCAATTCTAGCATTAAAGTCTCCCATAACAATTTTAAAATGTTGTTTACTCTGATCAAAAGCCTTTTGTACATCCATATAAAAAACTTCTACTACTTCATCATTATTAATAAAAAAAATTTATAAAAATAATGTTTTCACACACCCCCATCCCAATTCAGATTTGGCTTTTTTTTTTAATTAACGTAGCTTGTTTTATTTCTCTACATTAATTAAGAAGATAAAGCCAAATCTGAATAGAGATGGGGAAGGAATAGTATTTTTATAGAAAAATTATTTTTAAAAAAATTATTAATAATAAAAGTGTATATAAAAATAAATATATGAAAACAGTTTTTAAAAATGAAATAATAGAATTAAAAAATTAGGAATATTGATAATAGATAGAGTTAGATTAAATGAATATATAAAAAAGAGGCTACATTTTTTTTTAAAAAATAGTCATTTGAAATCATAAGAAGAAAGAGTGAAAGTTGTATAGATATTAAGTAAAATAAATAAAAATAATAAATAAAAAATATTAACTATAAAATAAAATATATACATAAACATAAAATAAAGATGTAGAAGAAGAATAAACAAATAATAGGAAAAGTAATAAAAGAGATTGATGTAATGGAAACAAAAGTTAAATAAAAATGTATAGTGATATAAAACAATGAAAGGAGAATGACAGATAAATTAGAAGTAAAAATATAATAGAATGGGATAAAAATAATAAATAAATAATAAGTATAAATTAAGAGATATAATGGTAAAAATGGTTAAAATTAGATGTAATTAGGAATAATAATGTAAAAAATATGGATATAAATATGTATATATAAAATAATGGATATATGGTTATATGTTTAAATGTTGTATGTCTGATGAAGACTGCAGGACAGTTGAAACTGTAAAAAAATACTGTAGGTTTTATATAAAAATTGCATTGAAGTGTTAATAATGAGAGTAAATAGAAAAATTTGATATATATACATATGAACATATAAAGAAAGATGCAAAGAAAATTAAAAGGAGAAGGTAATAATAATTAACCTAGGAATTCTTTAAAGTGATTTATAATAATTTGCTTTGTTTATTTATTTATTTATCTCTTACTCACAATAATAATTTATAGAGTTCTTGCTTTGTGAGCTAGATATGTGCATAACAGTTATATGGAGTAGGGGTTTATGTTTATTGTTATGGACATCCACATGATAATGATCTTGGTTGGCACAAAAACGATATCCTTTAATTCCATGCAGTAAATATTAGTTTAGAAGTTAATATATATTTTTGTTATTCACTTATGTTAATAATAAAGAAATGACATGAAATATTTTTTTTGTTATTTTGAACATTTATATTGATGCTTTAGATTAAATAAGGAAATTAATTTTAGTCTATATAAAATTTAATGAAAAGGAAATTACATGCTCTATAAAATGTTAAACATTAGACATTTTAATAATGATATTTATGATGCTTTTAATTTACATTTTTTTATGTCTGAATGTTTGTTAAACTTAGAATAAAACATGAAATTATTGCCTTGTGAGTATATTTTTATAAATAATCTATATTTATAAATCTAATGAAGTGAAACAAAGTAAAATACATAAAAAGATTTTTTTTCCTATTGGATGATTATCACAATGCCATTCAAAAAAGTAAATTAATTAAATCTTTGTTCATTGAATATCATTTATTAAACAAACAAAAAATAATAAATTCATTATAAATTTTGTTTGAAAATTTAAAATTAGAATAATAATTAATGGAATATCACAAACATTTAGTACTATGGTGTTGGTCAGGGTGTAACAATTATAATTTCATTTTTACTATTGTTTCAAATTTCTTGACTTATACTTCTAAAAATGAAACATATTTTTTACAAAAACTAAGTGTTAATCACAAAAATATTCTTTATTAAAAATGTTTTGCAAAAATAATATTTAAATACATTACAGGAAAAAAGTATTTTTGGTTACTGCTAACCACAATAGAAATCTAGTTTTCTCAGAAAATCTACCAATCAACACATTGGTGTGGGGAAGCTTTAGGCTTATTTGAAAATACTTTGACATGTAAAATACTGACCTCTTCAGATTTTTTTGAACTAATAAATCAACATTATTTTTAAATTCCTATCTCTATCATCAAATAAATGCAAAACTGGAAAAATACCATTACAAGTAGCTGCAGACAGTCTTGCATTGGTGGTCGAGAGGTCAGCATGACTGCCTTGCACTAGCAGGTAGTTGCTCGGGTTGCAGGTTCACGTCCTGGCTGATGCTATGACACTTAAAAAAAGACAAGTAAAAATCTGAAGAACTGTTAGCACAATCTCCAAATTTAGTACTTTGCATATATTAGCCAGTAAGTGAAGAGATGATCTTTTTTTGATAAATTATGATATATGGATGTTTTAATAACAAAGGAAATGAACTTCACTTTAATGCTAATACTTTTTAAGATTTGAAAGTATAATATTAAAAAGATTTTATTAATGAACTGCACATTATTTCTCTTCATTTGCAATACTATACTAAAATTGAAAACTTTCTAGTTTGTGATTTTAATTCTTTTTTGATAACTTTTTCACTTACTGATATTATATCTATTCATCTTTTGAAAATACTTAACATTTTGAGGATGATAAACAATGTTACATACATGTAAGATTTCTATATATGTAGATATTGTATATTACATCCAATTAATGAGTTTGAAAAAAAAATAAGTGGTACCTTGGCAAAGATGAGCAGTTTTGGGCATTACAATAATGTTACAATTACTATGCCTTTACTATGTTGTTTTAAGTCATCTATAATCTTATAGAATGTTTTGCAGTGGTTTACAGCTTTCCTTTTCTGCAGCAACTTTAACATAATAGTTGAAAAAATGTGAAGATGTCAACATCACATGATTACCATTTCTTATGCTTGCTTATAACTGTTATTAAAACAGGAAAAAACGTACTATACATATTGCCTGCCACACAACAAGCTAGAATAATCAATGGATGCCAGAAGATGTGCATAATATTCCCCATCTAGTGCTACTCATCCAATATCCCCAGACTAGTTTCCAACTCATGGCCTTCATTATTTATCTAGGTGCAGTGCTCTCAGATCCAAGACTCGTCACTAATGAAGGCCACAAGCCAGAAACTAGTTTGAGGATATTGGATGAGTAGGTGGCATTAGATGGGAATTTTATGCAAAGCCTTCTGGCATCCATTGATTACTCCAGCTTGCTGTGTGGAAATATGTATAGTGAGTTTTTGCTTGTTTTAATAAGATGTCAACATTATATGTATTTTTGTATGATTGACAGTTCTCCATTAGCATATAAATAACATGAAGGAGGTGGCCTAGAAGCCAATAGATATGATAATTTCTAATTGGCCAAGTGTGTTAACCTAAGGATCCACAAGTGTATGCTGCAAATTTCTAAAGAAAACTTGTAATTTTCAATAATTTGTTAACAAATTAAAAGTAATGATGCAAGATTTTTATAAAAGACATTTTTAAACTAAAAACCATCACTATTAAAAGATTGCTTTTAAAAATAATTTATTTTTAAATAGACAGTTCTTTCAAAATTTGTTCTGGCAAGCAGAAGTAGTTTCTAGTTGGTAAAATAAAATCACATTTGTCAAAGTAGTGAAGAAAAAAATAAAAATAATATCAATAACTTCACCACTAAATATCACATGATAACCATTCTTTATGCTTACACAATCTATTTACACAGAGGTTAAACTCTCCATACAGTAGAACCACTCAGTGCAAGCCAGAGTAATCAATGGATACAAACAGTTTTGTGCATAAAATCCCTATTTAGTGCTTACTCATCCAACATCCCTGGACTACTTTGAGTAGATAGAAGATAGGGATTTTATGCACAAAACTTCTTGTATCCATTGATTACTCTAGCTTGAAAAGCTGCAAACTAGAAACTAGTTCGGTGATGTTGGGTGAGTAGGCACTAGGTAAGGATTTTATGCATAAACTTTCTGGTATTCATTGATTACTCTGGCTTGCACTGAGTGGCAACACTGTATCAATATTTTAATGTATTAACTTTTAGGTTTTGTTTTTGAAGGTAACTACCCCCAAAATATATCCTTTTTTATGATAATATAAAAATTCAAATGTCTAATATTTACCTTCTATCATACCAAGTATCATTGTTAAATGAAATGTTTCTTTAGATATTTAATTTTATATTTTTAAAACATACAAAATTAAGTTTTAAAATATCTATCACTGCTTCCCTATAATTGTTATTAAAACAGACCAAAACTTACTATATTTATTGCCACACACAGCAAGCTAGCATAATCAATGGATGTCAGAAGGCTTGTGCATGAAATCCCCATCTAGTGCCTACTCATCCAATAACCTCAGACTAGTTTCTGGCTTGTGGACTTTGTCAGTGAAAAGCCTTGGATCTGATAGCACTGCACCTAGATGTTAGGATTTAAGACAACTCTCTAGCAGCTACTTTTTATCTCCACTTAACTACAAAACTATGGGTATTAAATCGAAAACACCATAATATTTTCAATCTAGTCATATAGGTCTGAACTCAGTTCAGTATCTATACATTTTGGTGTTTTTGATTTTTTTTAATAACCATAGCCACCATTATCCTATTAGGCAGGATTGGTTTTAAGCCAATAAACATCACATGATCACCATTTCTTATGCTTGCCTATAACTGTTGTTAAAACAGGCAAAAACTCACTATACGTCTTGCCACACGCAGCAAGCTAGAGTAATCAATGGATGCCAGAAGGCTTGTGCATAAAATCCCCATCTAGTGCCTACTTATTCAATATCACCAGTCTATTACTTTAGCTTGCTGTGTGTGGCAATATGTATAGTGAGTTTTTGCCTGTTTTAACAATAGTTATAAGTAAGCATAAGAAATGGTGATCATGTGATGTTTATTGGCTTAAAACCAATTCTGCCTAATAGGATAGGGGTGGCTATGGTTATTAAAGAACCAAAGACACCAAAATGTATACATACTGAACTGGGTTCAGACCTATGTGACTATATAAGCTAATGAGCTTGGATTGAAAATTTGTAGTTAGGGGGTTATAAAAGGTGACTGCTAGAGGGTTGCATTATATCCTAAGATCTAGGTGCAGTTTTCTCAGATCCAAGGCTCCTCACTGACAAAGGCCACAGCCAGAAACTAGTCTGGGGATATTTGATGAGTAGGCACTAGTTGAGGATTTTATGCACAAGCCTTCTGGCATCCATTGATTACTCTAGCTTGCTGTGTGAGGCAATAGGTATAGTGAGTTTTTGCCTGTTTTAAATAATGTTAATGTTGTCAATATATTATATAAAAAGGTTTAATTGAAAAAATAAATGTTCAAATATGGAGGAATATTTAATCCTAAGCTTGCTCATTGGGTTATTATATAATCAGTAAAGGTGTATATGTTAAAAATATGAAATCCTTTCTCTTTAATATAAATGATATATAAATATAGAAATAAAATGTATATTTACACACGCATGAATGTTATAACGTATTTCAATAACCAATAATTAATTTTACTTTTAAAATTATTTTTTAAAATAAAATTCTTTCTTACAAATGTATTGATTTAAAATTTTGGGGTCTTCATTATTGAAAAGCAAAAAAAAAAAATGTTTGCAATTCTTTATATTTTTTTAACTCCAGTTTAATTGATAGAATTTAAAAAAGTTTAAAGGAAATTTTATTTAACTTTAGTTTTTTTAATTTGGAAATTTAAACTTATTAGTTTTTTTGCTAATACTTTTTTCTATTAGAAGCCTAATTTATTCAAAAACTTGTTTGAAGCAAATTGCTTTTATCTGTATCTTGTATGTATGTATAATTGACTGCATGCATAATTCATTTAAATAATTACAAAGTACTTCCTTTGGAGATCGTTAGAGGGCGTGCTGAAGGGTTTTTAGCACTGCATTACTTTCCTGGGACAATTTAAAGCAATAATAAACTTCAAGCCCTGCTTACTGCTCATTGATTGCTAAGTTCTCCAGATTGGAGATCATTTGTGAGATTTTGACTAAATACTGGAATTTGAAAAAAATGGATTATTTGTTTTGTTTTGTTAAATATTTGTGATTATTTTTATATAGTATCTGTATAATAATTATTTAAAAAATAAAAATAACCGTGATTACTTATTAATTTTATTTGAATATGTTTCATTTTAAAAAATGTACATTTACAAATTCAATCATAATGGTGAACAAAAAACTATTATTGCATATGAGTATTACTAGGTTGCGCTACTGCATGGGAGTTTGATACTGTTTAAACAAAAAGCAGTAATAGTAAAATTGTTAACATGTTCTTAAAATAATTTTTAACAAGATACTTCATTAAATTTGCAATATTTTAAAAATTATGAATGCATTTTTAAACATTATAGCAGAATTGCATAGCTTTATGATGGTTTTCTATTAATTCATTCATATTTTAAGTGTAAAATTTGTTCAATAAAAATTTCAATAATTTTATTGTTTTATGACTATGATGGCTTTTCTTCATATCACCCAGTTGGAAAAAAGTTAAGTGTCCTAATTTTTAAAGTTCAAATATGATTTTTTAGGATGTTTCTCATTTGTAATCTTATATTTGTAGCAAATCAAACCCAATTTATTAATTTCTAATACAGAATAACAATTTAATAGTAATGAAAATGTGTTCACCAATTGAAAGGTTATAAAATAAAATATATACATTAAGAAAATAAGGTTTATTTGTTTCATCAACTGGCTGATGTAAATTTATTTAAATGTTCAGTCTTTATTTTTGTTCTAAAGCAAGTGAAAATGCTAATGATATAGTCATTTTTGTCTTAAATACATTTAGAATTTTTTCTGAAACAGAATAATAGGAATTGCATATATATATATATATATATATATATATATATATATATATATATATATATATATATATATATATATATATATATATATATATATATATATATATATATATATATTACTAAAAAGAGAGATGACATCATGAAATTGGTAGAAGATTTTTATCAAGAATTATATAGTAATAAAGAATAAGTATGTCCTATATCTATTACATCTTCGAATTGCCCAGAATTTTAAATGAAGAAGTGAGACATGCAATTAAGTGTATAAAGAAAGGAAAGGCTCCAGGAAATGATGGAATTATAATTGATATATTAAAAGAAGCAGGTGAAGAAATAGAAACAATTTTAGCAAAGTTATATACCAAATGTCTAAATGATAAAGATGTACCGGAAGATTGGAAGAATGCTGTAATAATATTAATATTTAAAAAAGGTGATAAAGAAGATATTAGAAATTACAGACCTATCAGCCTTTTATCAGTTTTATATAAAATATTTACCAAGATAATTACAACTCGTCTACAGAGATCTTTGGATTTCCACCAACCAAGAGAATAAGCTGGATTTAAAAGTGGTTTTAGTACAATAGATCATATCCAGATATTGAGAGAAGTCATAGAAAGGACAAACGAATATGAGTTGTCATTATGTTTTGGATTTGTAGATTATGAAAAGTCATTCGATTCTATACACATTTCTTCAGTGATTAAAGCATTGGATCATCAAGGTATAGATCCAGGATATTGTCATATTTTAAAGAATACTTATAAAAATGCAACAGCAACAATTAGATTACATAATGATACTGGAAAAATCAACATTGAGAAAGGTGTAAGACAAGGTGACTCCATATCTCCAAAACTCTTTACAGCAGTGCTGCAAGAAGTATTTTGTGGATTAAAATGGGAAACTAAAGGAGTGAAAGTAAATGGAGAGTATTTAAGTCATTTAGATTTTGCAGATGATGTAGTTGTTTTTGTAAATAATGCTTCAGAGCTGCAGGAAATGTTGCAGGAGTTAGCAGTTGAAAGTAGAAAAGTAGGACTAAAGATAAATGTTAAAAAGACTAAAGTAATGTTTAATCGATTTGCTCAAAATATGAAAATAAAGATTGATTATGAAGAATTAGAAGAAGTTAACAGTTACAAATACCTTGGTCAGATTATTAATACAGATGGAAACATAATGGAGGAAATTAATCATAGAATTAAACTTGGTTGGAGTGCTTTTGGTAGAAATAACTTGATACTAAAAGGAAATATGCCTATGTGTTTGAAAAGGATGGTTTTTAACAAATGTGTTTTACCAGTTTTTACTTATGGATCTGAGACTTGGACACTTAATAGAAGAGCAATACAGAGACTTCAGACCACTAAAAGGAGTATGGAGAGATGTATGTTGGGAGTAACAAGAAGAGATCGAAAACGCATTGTATGGGTAAGACAACAAACAGGTGTTACTGATCTTATTGAAAAAATTAAAAGATTGAAATGGAGTTCGGCTGGACATATTGCTAGAAGAGATGATAATAGATGGACAATTGAAATTTTAAACTGGATTCCAAGAGATTGTAAAAGACCCAGAAAGAGACCACATGTGAGATGTATGGATGAAATAAGAAAATGTGCAGGGGTGTTGTGGAGAAGAGAAGCTAAAGATCGGAGAAGATGGATTAAACTTGGAGAGACCTTCATCCTGCTGTGGATTGATAATGGTTGATGATGATATATATATATTATAACGATCCAAAACGAAGTGGTAGATCGCATCGCACCGCACCGCACTACCAAAGGGCGCCATCTAGGCATTTGAGCCTAGAAAAATTTATAGAGTAGGCAGATACGCGCTGTTAGGATTCCACTTTATTTACATATTTAGATCGTTAGCCCATTGTCACTAGCTCAGTGGAATAGCAGAGATTTAATAATATCATTTACTAGTATATAAAAGAATAAAGTAAGCCACTGCCAGTAATTATCATACAAACATATTTATTTATGCACATATATATAAGGTTTGAAATTATTTTAGTGATTTACATTTAAACATTTAACATTATTTTTAACTTTGATTTTACTTTAATTTACATTGAGTTACTATTATATTATAAATTTACATTTTTAATCAAGTTCGCACAGATGGGCTTATAAACCTGTTTAATATGTTGCTATAGATCGGTTACATAGATTTCAACGGTCAAAAACATTTCAAAGTAAACATAAACGATCAAAATACAAAATTATTGATTACTGACAATTGCATAGGGAATTATAAGAAACCCTCTAGTATTCATCGTAAGATACTTGCATCGTCACCAATAACTTAAAAGACATCCGAATAAATACATTTTAGATACTCACCGTGAGGTATCATTATTTATCGAATGTCTATATATTTTGATCAAATATGAAAACGCAAAACATAATTAACCGATAAACAATCCATGCAAGCGTCTATAAACAACTTAAATTTAATGCATTTTTATTTAGGGTCGAGTATGAATACTACATAGATTTGCATTGAAATTAAAATATTCTATCCCTATTTAACCTTAGGCTAAAATTCGCAGTCAAACTGGCATCAATCCATCTGATACATCGATGTATTCAATGTAATACGAAATACGGCAGCACCAAAAGAATTAAGAAAAGACATTGACTCTCAATCAGATAGGAATATTACATCTATCTAACGAGAAGAACAATAAAAAAAAAAACTCCATAGAAAGGAACTGCGTTCTCCGTCTTATAATTCCTTCCATAGGCAAACGGGTGAGTGCGGCGTATATATAAACGATTCTGCCCGTAGCGAATCTCCGATTACATATACTAACTACATCAATATATCCAATCCATTGACCCAATCTAACAACGACATAAATAACCTAAGATTACCCTCCCCTAATATAACTTTACAAATCTATACAGCCATTCACACCCGACTTAAGTTTAACATTTTTATAATTAATTTAACGGAAAACAACAATCATAATAAAACTTAAAGAACAAAAAATAAATAAATGGAAATGATTTTACAAAATAAATAAGAAAAAAAATACATCAAATAACATTATTAATTTAGTTTGGTCAGATAGGAAACTAATGCAATTATTTTAAATACGAAAAGTTTTTAACTTAATGTTCATTAATTGTAAAGTTCTTACGGTTTTAAACAGTTCATCTTTATCTGTCGTTTGTAAGTTTGAACGGGAATTCCCACGCCGTCCTGAAGATATTGGTATACATTTAGCCGATGTTTTATTTATTCATTCGGAGGTTTTTTAATTTGGTTGGTCCTCAATGTAGGAAACGATAGTTCATTTCTCCCTTCTTTAACAGCTGAAAGAATTGACCGTGCGTCTGTCAATTCCTCCAACTCCGGACTACTACATATAGTCACATCGTAATAATCAATTTCCAGTCACTCACTAACAATTTCCAAATTTTCCTTTTATATTAATGTGAAGGATTGAATTTACATTACGTCACCGATGCGATGGTCCTTTCGCTGCGGTCCGATTCCATAGGGATTTCTTCTTATTTGCTAACAGTTTTTATTGTTTACTTATCTGACCGGTGTTTTTACATTTAAATGCCGAAGGCTGGTTTACATTTAACTAATTAACAATCATTTCCATTTCTGATTAATTAACCTGTTTTCCAAATCAAAAATATATTTAAAGATAAATTTAAAGATATAATTTCATCTCCAAATCTTTTTAAAATTTAGTTTTAAAATACTTTTTCTTTAATAAAGTTTTATTTTAATAATTTTTCATTATCTGTGCGATTTAATATATAAGAGTTTAAGATGATATTTACTTTCCATTTTTAATTCTTAAAGAAAATTTTTAAATGCGAACTTTTTAATTTACTTTCATGTTTAATAAATAAAAAAAAAACAACAACAATGTAACAAACGTCTGTGCTCGTTACAATATATATAACCACCAAAACATCACATTATAAACATTTACTGTATTTACACAGGCTGTTATTAGCAGTATGAGAGAATATGCAATGAGATGCACTGTGGCTTCTTTTTTGAAGTCAGGAATTTTTCAGCTACCATGCCCATGGAAACTTATTAACCATTTCATCTTTCCTTTCCATTTTCCATCCTAAGTTTTTCCCATATTTTTCTCTATCCTTCTCCATCCCATTTTCACAACATAATATTTGTAAACTCCATGGCCTTTTTATCTAAATCCCCCTTTTCTTTTCCCAAATCTAGCATAAAAACCACAAACCCACCCTCTATATAATCATTTGATTATATTTATTTTCCTACAACTTCATTATTTGTGATCTTTCTACTTGCAAGTATTTACATTCAATTAACAGATGTCTAATATTTTCTATGCCTTCCTTACACAACTTGTAGACTAAATCACCCACATTTTTCCATTTATGTGTATATCCCTTGTTTCTATAGATCTTGTTTTAGCCTTAAACAGAAAACTACTTTCCTTGCTATTATCATAAATGAACTTGCACCCAATATTCTATTTATTTCTAGAAATACTTAAAATCTTTTTACTCTCCACACTAGTTCTCCATCCCTCCAATTCCCTATTCTTTATTAATGCATCTATTCTTCTATCCCATTCCTTGCAACTATTCCATTCAGCAGTTCTCCTAATGCAATCATCCCACCTTTTATATAAGTATACTGACCTAAAGTGTTTATTCAAATATTCTGAATACCATACCATCTTTCTCACCCATTTTGTTGCTTGACTTTACTCATGAATCAATTAAATATTATTTTGCCTATTCTTTTATTATCCATAAACTGCATTCTACCAAACATTTTCATTATGCTTTTTGCATCCCTCATATAAAAACTTGACTATCCCATATCTCTTTGAACTTCTTCCTTTGATGTCCACACATCTGCATCTAATAAATATCTTCCTACTTCTGTTTGTACTTTTTCTAAGTAATCTAATGTATCATTACCATGTATTCACCCTGATACTGCCATTTATTTCCATACAATTTTAGCTACACCATATTTATTATATGAAAACATTGTTAATTTCTATATCAGTCTCTTTCTTTGCTTCATTTATCAATTTTTTCTCCTATTCATCCAAGTAATTTCTCTAATTACTTAAGACAATTCCCAACTAGTTATTCACCACACTTAACTTTATATCCCCCAATAAAAATTCTTTATCTTCTATTTCCCCAGTATTAATCATCATTACTTTTCATTTTTCTTTACTAAATTTAATCCCCATCTTTTCACCCACCCTTGCATATGTCCTCAGCATAACTTTCATATCTTCCCTTCTTTCTGTACAAAAAGACATCCACAAATAAAAAGTCAGATAATATATGTATACACCCTTGCCACCTATTAATGGTATATCTACCCTCTTCCTAATCTTTCTATGACTCTCTCCATTTCTCTCAAATACTAAAAAACAAAATAGGTGACATAAAGCATCCTTGCCTTAGTCCCACCCTATTTTTAATTTTAATTGTTTCTATATCCCTTAATTGATTTGTATAGTAATGATTTTCATGCAATCTCTTAATAAAATCCACTAAAGCTCTATCCACACCCAGATTTACTAAACTTACCCATAATTTATGTTTATTCACTGTGTCATATGCTTTCTTTATATCTATAAAAGCTATATATAAATGTCTATCTTTATTTCTACTCATATTTATAAGTTATGTAACTACAAATAAACTATCTCCTATACATCTGTGATCAAAAACCTCATTGCATTTCTCCCACTATATTATTTCCTTCCATCCATTTTGCAACTCTTCCAGCCACCATATGTGAGAAAACTTTATATAACACTGATGTTATTTCTATTGGTCTATAATTACATAACTTTCTATTATCCTTACCCTTTCTTTTAAATAGTAGCCTTATTCTTATATTACTCCAACTATGTGAAAAATCTAGCAAACTTTCCGTAGAATAGTGCCACCTAGTGCAAGCCTTAGTAATCAATAGAAGTAGGAAGGTTTGTGCATAATTTCACCATCTAGTGCCTACTCATCCAATATCTACAGACTAGTTTCTATCTTGGAGCTTTCATCAGTGAGGAGCTTTGGTTCTGAAAGCACTTAGCCTGGAGATAATGGATGAGTAGTCTTTAAATGAAAGTTTTATGTACAAACCATTCTGCATACATTGTTTACTAAGTCTTGCACTGGGTGGCACTGGAGAGTGTGCTACTGCTAATAACATTATGCATGTGTACTTTCCTGATTATTTTTTTTATTATTAGGTTTATTGTTTTTAATAGTAGGTTTCTTTATCTGAATATCTAAATATAAAATAGCACTTATACTAGTAAATTCAGATTAACTTTATTGGCTTGCATATGCAAATAGCTCAATTTAACATACAGATTTATTATACATCATATCATGGTTAATAGATGGACAAGATACTTTTGAGGTCTACAACAGAGCAAATTGGTAAGGGTTTTTAATTTCATTTTATAATTATTCATTCTTTGTAAGATTTGCAGTTTTGTTCTTTACAAAAGATATTTGGAAAAAAAACAAACAAAGAAAACAAATGAGAAATATTACAGGTAATCTCAAGTCTATCCTTTTCCAGAGGCATATTGTTCTTTCATCTATTATTTCACCAGAAATCAAAAAGCAAGTTACCTCATAGAAATTAAATAAATAGCTGTTATGCAGATAGGACCAGGTAATAACTCAAAATATAATTTTCATCATCTGAAACTTGACTCAAATATGGATCCCCTTTTGGAATATTCAACCCAAAAAGTATAATTCAAAAATTATAGCTTAAAAAATGGAATTTTTATGAGGTATGAAACAAGTTTATTTTTCCATATCCAACAGTAAATCAAGATAAATTCAAACTTTCTAGTCACAGTTGAGTCTCATCAACAGATTCAATACAATCCATGATCATTGTATTCTTCTGCTTAATAATGAAATTTGGCAGACACTGATTAATGTAAATGTACACAGATACAAACTGTGAATTACATAGTTAATGATTAGAAAATATAGATAGATAGATAGATAGATAGATAGATAGATAGATAGATAGATAGATAGATAGATAGATAGATAGATAGATAGATAGATAGATAGATAGATAGATAGATAGATAGATAGATAGATAGATAGATAGATAGATAGATAGATAGATAGATAGATAGATAGGTAGGTAGGTAGGTAGGTAGGTAGGTAGATAGATAGATAGGTAGGTAGATAGGTAGGTAGGTAGGTAGATAGGATAGATAGGTAGAGTAGGTAGGTAGATAGGTAGATAGGTAGGTAGATAGGTAGATAGATAGGTAGGTAGGTAGGTAGATAGAGTAGAGTAGATAGATAGATAGGTAGGTAGGTAGAGTAGATAGGTAGGTAGGTAGGTAGATAGATAGATAGAGTAGATAGATAGGTAGATAGGTGATGGATAGATAGATAGATAGGTAGGTAGGTGAAGGATAGATAGGTAGGTAGGTAGATAGATAGATAGATAGATAGATAGATAGATAGATAGATAGATAGATAGGTAGATAGGTAGGTAGATAGATAGATAGATAGATAGATAGATAGATAGATAGATAGATAGATAGATAGATAGATAGATAGATAGATAGATAGATAGATAGATAGATAGATAGATAGATAGATAGATAGATAGATAGATAGATAGATAGATAGATAGATAGATAGATAGATAGATAGATAGATAGATAGATAGATAGATAGATAGATAGAATGCCACTAATAATTCTATATCCTGTTTGGAATCTTTATAAATTTCTTATAAATAAATAAATGGTATTGTCATCTTACTCTCAATTATTTTTCATCTCACTTTGTTTTACTGAATTCAGATTTACAATTTCTAACATAGTAATCCAGTTTTCCATATTGTCAATAGCAGTTGAATCATAAGCACTGTGGTACTGCAGCACCCCCAGAAAAGAATATGAAAATTAATTATTAAATTTGTGCTTGAAAATATGAATAATATAATCATTCAATATTTTACATAATTATTTGGAAATGCAACTAATTAAACTATTGGTAAAAAGATTTATTTTAACTGATTCTTGAGATTCTATTCAAAGTTGCTGCTAATTATAGCAGTGTCAGAAACATTATGTTCAGTGAATTTCAGTAAGTGCCACTAAGATTTGTGTGTGCCTATTAATGGTCTATCAATATGTGTAACAAGTGTCATGGGAGCTGCTTTTTGAGCAGCATCAGTATGTTTGTCTATTTTTCACAGTGACTAATCTCTCCATACAGTAGCGCCACTCAGTGCAAGCCAGAGTAATTAATGAATGCAAGAAGGTTTGTGCATAAAATCCCTATCTAATTCCTACTCATCCAATATTCCCAGACTAGTTTCTAACTTGTGGCTTTCATCAGGGCTCTCACATCCAAGACTCCTTACTGATGAAAGCCAAAAGATAAAAACTAGTATGGGGATATTGGATGAGCAGGCACTAGATAGGATTTTATGCACAAACCTTCCTGTATCCATTGATTAGTCTGGCTTGATTGAGTGATGGTAGGAGAGTTTTGCTTCTGTTAAAAATAGCTTGTGTAAGAATAGAGAATGATGATGATGTAATGTTTATCTATTCTCGTTTCTCTTTAGAGTGAATAATTTTTTATTGTTTTATTTAAAATGAGCAATAAAATGTTCTTTTTTTTTGTAATTAACATTTATAAATCAACATATAAATATTTATTACAGAAAAATATAACAAAATAATAAAAGAAATATTTTAAATATTTACCACAAAGGCGGTTATTAATATATATAAAAAAGTATATTTTCCCAATTGTCATTACATGAAAAAGTTGAAATAAAAGGTAAAGAGCAATCTACTCCACATATTATTTGTCAAACAGTTGTTAGTAAACACAAAACAATAAGGTAGATCTTTTAACAATGATTGGTGTGGAAAAATAAAATGGTTGTGCGGTTGCGAAATTAGAAATGCTTTGTTTTGTTTTTCTTGATTACTTTTAGTGGGGATAATGTAATAAAGCATCATTCCTCAACATTTCACGGGTTCCACAGCATTTTATTCTTATTTTTATAAATAAATATTATTTAATTACTTGCCTTTTTATTATTTTTTTTTTTTGTTATTATTAATAAAACCAGAATGTTATCCTAAGGTCTAATATTTATCGTTTGCTTATGAATTCATCATATGTCAATTATTTTATTCAAGGCTAACTTTCTAAAGAATTTCACATGTAATCAGAATATTTTCAATATCAGTTTCGGTTAAAAAAAAAAGTAGATCGTTTATATAAAATCTGTTTTTAACCTGGTTCGTATATAAGATTATTTTTATTTAAAAAGAAATAAATAGTATTATTTTGCTGAATTGTATTATTGCTTTATATATATAGCAATAAATTGATCGTAACTACTTTTGCAATTTAAGTTTAAACATACACAATCCCATATTTACATATTGTAAAAACATTTTAAATTTTCTCTATTAGCTCATTGTTTAACTAAGATGTTATATATAGTAAACAAATTTCAATTGTAAACTATAACAGCGTAAGTCTCATATGTCCACTGCCCTTAATTAAAAATAGAATTACACTTCACAAATATAGATCCATTGTGTGCCCTCTGTTATAGAAATGAAGAAACAATGGAACACTTTTTTTTCCATATGTCACAGCATCGCCGGAGGCGAACCCGCAATAACCATTTGCAACCAACTGCTTGCTTGCAAAACGGCTGCACTGACCTCGCGGTTAACCACGCTTGACTTTCTTATGGATTGTTTTTCACTTTTTTCTAGTTATACATTTTTTTATCACTAATATGACTCATTAAAACACACTAACAATTAACGACCTCATGAATAATATATAATGTGATCTTTTCCCCAATATAAGAATTACTACATTTATTTATTTCACACTCTGGTTCATAAGATGCTATCTAAGCTTTAATCCTTCATCTCACAGTAAATTAAATAACATTAATATCAGAGATCAAACCCACGCTCCGGCTGATATTTTTGCAGCTACATGGAATCTGATCTCATTAATAACAACCCAGTGACTTGGCTATTGAATATACTAATTAATAAACATTGATATATATTGATTATTGCTCAATTATATGAACATCTATCTTACTGCTTTTCTACTTGAAATCTTTTTTGTTCCAATGAGACTTGTAAATAAGCTCTAATGTATATAGAAAACGTTATGAAATTAATTTAAAACTAATAAAAATGTATAAAAAAATTAAAAAAATTCGGAGTTAAACTAAATGAAAGTATTTTTTGACAACTCAGTAAATAAAGTTTCTGTAATATATATATATATTTATTGGATTCTTTACACATATTATATTGATAAAATGTTATATATATATATATATATATATATATATATATATATCATATTTATATATATATTAATATATATATATATATATATATATATTAAGGGGGAAAAAATGCAGGTGACTGACATGATGTAAATACATTTGTTTAAAGAAATCTTGAGATCATACCACAGTCAATAACCCTAGTTTTTTCCATTGATTCATACGTCTTTGAATTGCCAAGTCCTTTAATTCACAGATTCTTAAAACTTCATCCATGTTTCCATATCTTGTATAAACCACATCTATGGAATTCATACTTTAAACCGTTCCTGAATTTCCATCGCTTTCCTGTTCCGAGTCTTTTTCAAAATTTTCCTCTTTTGAGCTTATTTCTTCATTATCTGTGATTTCTTCCATTTCATCAGTACACACAGGGCTAGTACTAACTTGTTGCTGCATTTCCTTTGGACAATCATCTACTTCCTTGCTTCCAGAACTGTCACTATGAGCCTTATTGCTCCATTGATCTTCTACATTATCAAGTTCTTCTGCTGGATTATCAGACTCTTCTGAGATAACCTGTGATACTTCACCTTGCCTGCTTCCAGACCTGTCAAAACAAGCCTCGTTGCTCCATTGCTCTTCTATGTTATCGATTTCTTTCTCTGGATTATCTGCCTCTTCTGAGATTACCTGCCCTACTTCACTCTCACTACATACATACCCCTTCCAAAAAAGACATGCCCCTTTAGATTCAACAATACATTTGAAGATCAAAACCTAAAGAAATAACTATTACCTCTCTTGATAAGAAAATAAATTGGAGTTTTGTAAAACAGAGGGCAGGTACAGAGATATTATTTGTTAATTCTTACAAAAAGAAAGAGTACAATGAAGTTGTGAGAGAATAAATATAAACAACATGATTATACAGAAAGTGGGTTCTTTGTTTTTATGCTGGGTTTGAAAAAAGATAAGAGGAAGCTAGATATAAAGGCTATAGAGTGGACAAAGATGATGTGGAAAGGGATTAGCAGGATAGAAAAGAATATGGGAAAACCTTATGGTTGAGAATGAAATGGTAAGATAAGATGGCTAAAAGGTTTACCTGGGCATAATGGCTAAGAGATTCCTGACTTCAATAAAAGAGCAGCAGCATCGCATCACAAGATATTTGGCAATAAATAATTATATGTATATTAAAGACAAATTTTACTGATTAAAGATATTAAATAGATTATTATAATTCATTATAATTTTTAAAAACAATCATGTATAATATTAAAACATATAATTACCAATGCTTTTAATAACAGCATTACTGAGTCAAGACTAAATGTTATTTTGTTCAAACAACAAATACATATTTTCTCTTTACATGGTTAGTCCCAAAAGCAAGCATATATTATAATGCATATATATTTAAATGTTAAGACAATTAAAAAATTCTCCGTGCATTTTTAAACTTTATATAATGTAGCTGAAATACCTAGTAGAAGTGTAGTTGAACATTATATTGCTTTTTCTTCCTAATATTTAGTCTAAATCTAGAAGGGATTTTAACTCAAACTTTCAAGCTTCTTACAACTATCAACTCTATATTGTACAACCGATATACATGACCACATACACGTGACAAACGATTTCCAATAGACGTATTTCGTGCGTTTATTGTATATATGTGTGGGTGATGTGGATCAACTGATGAATGCTGGATTAGCACGAAATATATGTATTGGAGTTCAATTATATTTTTCACATAAATGAGGTCATGTATATTGGTTGGGTATAAGGTGGAGTGGATAGATGTAGGGAGGTTGAAAGTCTGAATTCAAGTCCCTTCTAATTATGTTAATACTCACATACAATTCGATATTAATAAATTTTAATTTATAAAAAATAAAACTATAATGTCATTAAAATGTAAAAAAGAAACCGAAAAATTAAACGATTCAGATATTATTTGCTTTTATAAAAGCCAGTAAAACCTATAAAATATTTTATTAAATATAAGATTCATAAACTTTTCTTTAAAAAAAAAAATCTGCATTTTGCAGTATTCTCTTTGATTATTTACAAATAAATATTTTAAATCAAAGAATTTCATTTTAAATGATAAACTTTTAAAAAAAAAAATGTAAAAAAAATTGCAAAAAGCTATTTTAACATTAAAAATAAAAATATTATGTTGAAAGAAAAAAGAAAACGAACAAAAAAGATGGTAAACTATGAAAGAGATGTAAACATAAGCAATTAAATAAATTTTTTAAAAACAGCTGAGTTTTTAAAAAATATATGCATAAAAACATAGATTTGATTTTACACAAAGATAAAACATTTTTACAAAGATTTAATTACAAGGCATTAACTACTATTGATAGTAAATAATAGTACACGTCAATAAACAAATACTTTTAAATAAAATAGAGATGAAAATATGAAATGCATACGGCCAGTGAAGTAAGTTAATTTACCTATAGATTTATCAAACTGCGAAAACCTTGTCCTTATATGTAATCATTTATACGCAACTATATCATTTCTTCTTACGTGGAGAAATAAAGAACAAATATTATAGTATATATAAGAAAGAGTGATATAATTTCCGGCAGATGATTATAGATTTGTTTTAACGTGCAAAAAAAAAAGAAGTTATTTTTTATATGTTAAAGCGTTGACCGGGAAGCGAACCCGGTCGGTTGCTTGGAAGGCAGCTATGCTAACCGCTACGCCACCAACGCTTGACAAAAATATTATTTAACTAATAATATTTAAAAAAGAACCACACTATATATATATATATAACTTCTTGGATTCCAAATGATTGTAAAAGACCTAGAAAGAGACCACATGTGAGATGGATGGATGGATGAAATAAGAAAATGTGTGGGGGTGATGTGGAGAGGCTAAAAATCGGAGAAGATGGATTGAAATTGGAGAGACCTTCATCCTACTATGAATTGATATTGTTTGAAAATGATGATGATTATGATGAATACAGAGTATTATCGAATATAACTGCTACAATCTGAATATAGTTCGTTTAAAAGTATATTGGTTTAAAGCAATTAATGAAAAGATGAACCACATCCAAAAGTTGTTATTAAGCCAATGAACATCGCATGATCACAATTTCCCAAGCTTACTTATAACTGTTATTAAAACACACAAAACTCTCTATGTGTGTTGCCACTCAGTGCAAGGCAGAGTAATGAATTGATGCCAGAAGACTTGGGCATAAAATCCCCATCTAGTGCCTACTCATCCAATATCCCCAAACTAGTTTCTAGCTTGTGCCCTTCATCAGTGTTCTCAGATCCAAGGCTCCTCACTGATGAAGGCCATAAGCCAGAAACGAGTCTGGAGATATTGGATGAGTAGGCATTAGATGGGGATTTTATGCACAAGCTTTCTGGCATCCATTGATTACTCTGGCTTGCACTGAATAACAATACGTATAGAGAGTTTTGCCTATTTTAATAACAATTAAGAGCAACCATAAGAAATGGTGATCATGTTGTTGTTGTTTTTGTAGGGGAAGAAGCGAAGAATTTTTATAATAAATTTATTCTGCCTATAATAAAAAATATAAGTATTGTCAAACTATTCTAAATTGGATATGATGAAGAAAAAATTGAAATAGAAATATGCAAGGCAATAAAGTATAAGGTAACTGTTTTTTTATTTTTGCGAGAGAAGACAGTCAATGGAACATTTACTTCAATGTCTTTGAAGACTATAAATATACATGGTATTTATTTTACTTTCTATAATCACTTGTAATGTATGTAGATGTGTGTATATATAACTATATAAAGACTGATTCAATCAGACTGCAGATTTCTCCATTGTATCCCCTACATACCTCAACCTTACCAATGCTCAATTAATCCACAAATTCAAAAGGTGGTCTCTTGAGGCAAAATTCCTCAATTTCCTCCTCAAAATCAATCTTCATTCCCTTCCCACAAATCAATTTTTGGTCAACTGTAGGGGTTTCACCAAGATCTCTCTCATATGCTACCTCTGTAAAACTGACAATGAGACCCTCCTGCATTTCCAACTTAAATGTCCTTTTCTGCTTGAAGTGAGACATGTCATCAACTCCTGCCTTTCCTTGCACAGGAATACCATCTTCAACCTCCAAGAATCCATAGAAACAGGGATTTTGCAACTATTAGATTGTCAGTTTTCCTCATCTACGCACTGTGGTTGCTCCAATGTGCCATTATTTTTGACCAGAGAGTCCAGTCAGTGAATCAAAAGCTATTGGACCTAATTCACTCTCTCAAAACCAGAGATACCAAACTAGCCTCACCCTCACTCCTCACAGACACTTGAGCAATCCTCTAACTCCCATACTCTCAGCCTCTGTCATAGGACTCAATCATTCAAATGTTTGTGACCCATGGGGTGCTTGCCCAATGAAAACATGCATCTTAGACTGGTCTGGACTACACATTGTTTCCCCTTTCCATTTCCCATTTCCTTTTCACATGTATCCTTACCCTTTTACCATGTTGCTTTTGAAATTTCAATTTATCCAATAATCACTCCCTTGTAAACCTTTTTCTAACTATATATGTATCTGTTGTTGTTGTTTTTTTTGATGAATAAACTTTCATCACTGAGAAAAAAAAATTATACATCTAAATTTCAAATGTACAAAACTTCCATTCCACTACTCATTGTTGAAATATGTAAATAAAGGCACATAAAACAGATAAATGTCCCTTATGATGCACATTTCCCCATGAACCAGCATTCATCAGTTGGCCCAAGTTACCTCCATCTATTTAGAACAATTGAAAAACAGATATACTATTCTTTAACTGAAGTCTGAAATTTATATCTGGACTAGAAATAATATCTAGTTTAATAAATGATTAGTAATAATCAATAATATATTTATTTGAAATGTTCGGAGTCAAAGTTGTGATTAAATCAAGTTTGATTCGTGTAAATCAAAGCATAATAATTTAAATAATTTAAAGTTTTATTATATAGGGTATATGAGCACAGACTTTCACATGATCCCCCACTCTCCACTCTACCTCAAAACACCGATACACCCGAACACAATATATGTTGAAAAGATAAATAATCACCAATATACCATGCTAAACCAGCAATCATCAGTTGGTCCATACTATCATCTCTAAACATATATGCCATAGGTAATCAAATATATATTTAGACAGCCAATCCTCATACTTTAATGGACAGGCTTCAATCCACTCCACACTCCAATTCTTCAACCCTCCATCCAATTGAAAATCTGATGATGAAACTATCAGAGTCCACACTGAAAACAAGATTCTCATCACACCCATGTTGACCTAAAGTCAATCTGACCCCTCATGTAAGGACATAATCCATTTAATATATATATATACAAGGAATGGGCAGATATATATATATATATATATATATATATATATATCATGTAAGGACATAATCCATTTAATATATATATATACAAGGAATGGGCAGACAACTCAATGTAATCCGTTGAGCATTCCATCATCAGATTTTCAATTGGATAGACGGTTGAAGAGTTGGAGTATGGAGTGCATTGAAGTCTGTCCATTAAAGTATGAAGATTGGCTATCCTTATAAATATTTGAGCACTTATGGCATATATGTGTAGAGATGATAATCTGTACCAACTGATGATTGTTGATTTAGCATGAAATATGTATATTGGTGATTATTTATCTTTTCGACATATGCTGTGTTCGGATGTATCAGTGTTATGAGATAGAGTGGAGAGTGGTGGGTCGTGTGAAAGTCTGTGCTCATATACCCTATATATTATATATATAGATACAGCTATATAATAAGCCTGCATTTCAGTTATTAAAGTTTTATTGTAATAGGTACTTAAATCTATTGTTAAAAATGAACAATGTAAATCAATTACTATTAAATAATTTTATTTTTCTAATTTCAAACTAAAAATTATTGAAATAAAGTAGTAAAACTATTTTAGTGTTTATTATTTTAAAAACTAGAAAAAAAATTAAGTATGGTTTAAGTTGCCCTATTCTAATGTGTATTTTTTTTTCTATTTTCAGATAATCAGAGCGCTTAACATTATATTTTAAACCTAACAATTTTTATCATTCATCTTTGACAACTCTAACACTTCTTGAATTTTTAATATTCATTTGAGTTATAATCAACGTTTTTTTTTCGTTTTGTTTTAATATTAACTTTTAATATTAACAATTTAGTTGTCAGCAGTGGTTATTTTTGAAAAAATAATTTTAATCATTACTTTTATTTTTACAAATCTCTGCTTAGAGACGCTTATAATTTTTTACATTATTATTATTACTTCAAATATATATAATAATGAGCCAGCGCGTTATATACATGGACGTAAGTGCGTTTCATAGATTGGTCTGTATACTCACCGCAAATGTCGTCTCTAATATATAATTATTATTTTATCTTATCTTTTTTCTCTCTCTTGAAATTGAAATGTTTATACTCATTTGCAAATAACAGATATTAATATAAAATTGTTCGCAATGCTCTAAAATCAATTACAGTCAAATTTCTATTCGTTTAAACATTATATTCAGTATTAAGTAATTCTTTAAATATATAAAAAAAGATTTGATACTTACCTATAAGACATGCTGTCCCTGTTTGGGACAGCAGAATACCGTACCTTTTTTTAGTGTGTGTGTGTGTGTGGAGGGGGGGGGAGAATGCCATATTAAAAAGTCAAATTTTTAACAATACAAATATATATATATATATCTGTACATAACAATAATAAACACATTACGGTACTAAATAAAAACAGATAGTTATATGATAAATATGAAATAAAAAGACAGATAGTTGTGAATTTTTAATACGACATTTTGCCATTGCAAATACCTTCTCACCCCATCGCTACTGGAGAAAGGTATGACATTTTGTCATCACAAACATGGGCAGCTGGACTAATACTTTAGTACCAAGGATGGCAATATATAATTTAAAAATGTAGTCTCTCAATTTTTTTTAAATCGAATGTTTTATTGTCCATAAGTTCCTGTTTTTGTGTAGAAATCTCAATTTCATCATTGTCAACCATTATCAGTCCATTGCAAGATGAAGATCTCTCCAAGTTCAATCCATCTCTGATTTCTAGGTTCTCTTTTCTATATCACCTCTGCACATTTTCTTATTTCATCCATCTCATATGTGGTCTCCTTCTAGGTCTTTTACAATCTTTTGGAATCCAGTTTAAGATTTCAATTACCCATCTATTACCATTTATTCTAGCAATATGTCCAACCCAATTCCACTTAAGACTTAATTCTATCAATTATGTATCTTTGATGAAGCATTAAAGTTTTTGGCTTGTTTCAGGGTTCCAATTATTCTGCCCATACATCTCAAGTTTTTCATCACCCAGTGATGAAGAAAAATCCTCACCAGTTTTTACACATGGTTATTTGGTAGGAATGTAAATCAGTTTAAATTTTTTGGTAGTTTTATAAGTAGAAAGATACACTTAGCTTGAATGTTGAGGTCCAATACACTCCAGACCACGGCTTTTAGCAAGTTAAAAGATAGAGTATTTTGTCATAGGGAGATAACTATTGCATCTAGGTTAGCCATATATATAGCTGTTATTCTATCTAATGTATTGTATGGAAGCAAGACTTGGACATCCTAACAGCACAATATAAAAACACTGAAAGACTTTCATTTAAGAAAGCTCTGTAAAATTTTAAAAATATAATGGCAAGATCACCAAGCAAAACAATATGTTCTTCAACTTTCTGGAAGGGATATTACTGATCCACTTTTGTAAAGTCACACCTATTATACAACCCACTATTATAAAATTATATCTTCATTGTATTTGTTGCATAAAATGGAAGAAAAATGCATGATTTCCTAAAAGGATGTTTTATGGTAAACATAAGCATAACTTTGATGGAAGAAGTTGTCCTTCTTATGATACAACGATTATCTCAAAAGCATTCTGAAGAAATGTAATGTTAATTGTTTTCATTAAGCAGATATAGCAGGAAATAGATTATATTGGCGAGCTACATTTAGATATGGTGTTGAATGTATTTCAGAAAGAAAAGTTATCTGTGATGAAACTAAAGGACAACATCATAAAATGTCAACTAAATAGAAAAATGGACCAGAATGTTCTATACGTAGACATATTTATGTTTCACAGTTTGGTTTGTAAAGTCATCACCAAATTCATTTCTAAAGAAGCTGTCCCCCTTTTTTTTTCTTATTCTTGCAGTAAGTATGTCCCTACTCATTTGTGAATGACTGTTTATTATTACTATTATTATTATTACATCTCACAAGACTGTTTGCTTTCATTACATCAAGAAACACATTTTTTTGTAAAGAATATTCAGCTCTCATAATTTTTTTCTAAGTAAATTTTTTTTCTAAAATTTTTATCTTTAAAAAGCATTGAAATAATTACTTTTGTGGGTTTGATTTTAAAACTTTCTCAGCAATACTTTTCAGCACCTTAATTCAATTCCTCAATCTTCTTTTTTTTTCTTTTTACAAATATCTCAGGTCTAGTATGAGATAGTGAATATATGAACAGTCTCTTTATGGAGTTGTGCCTTGCCCAGGTACAAGGTTTATTAAGACACTTGTAATATGACTTAAGAGGCAGTTGATATTTTGTTATTAAATTTTATCTTAACTAGTGCTTGTTCATATGACTCTATGATTCTTCTTGTTTTAGATAAAAATATTTTTCTTTCTTTATTAAATTATAAATAATTAAATTAAATATTTGGTCAAAACTAGAAATAAAGGTAGTCCATTATGTTGTTTTTATAATATATATATATATATATATATATATATATATATATATAAGAGCCGTATAATATATATGTGCATATATATAGTAATTATAGATAAATGATAAATAATAGATTAATGTTTAAAATAGATGTTCAACATTTGACAAGAGCATAAAACCATGTGCTATAAAGGCTTTTATGTATAATATATATATATATATATATATATATATATATATATATATATATATATATATATATATATATATATATATATATATATATATATATATATATATATATATATATATATATTAAATACTGCCTACTCCTATGCTAATAATAATAAATAAAATAGAAAGCATAATAATATTATAATACTACACCATCCTTCAAAAAGAAAATTTTACTAAAAATTCTTCCAAAACTATGACTTTATCTATCAATAAATAAAACTGTTCAAGTGAAATTCAGCAACATGCATATATATATAAAACAAAATAGCCTTCCCATTATTCACCTCAAAATCCAACTTCCTTTAACATCAAAGGATGGCTTCATAAGATTGATGACCTCAGATTTAAGAATATTTATTATCAGAGTTTCTTTTACACTTCTTTTTAATTCACTTATATTATAAAAATAACTTACACATTGTCAAATAATATTTTGTAATCTGTATTCAACTCATAAATATATAACACTGAGTTATAATATCTGTTTTAACTCTAACTCTTATAAACATTAACTCTTTTATTACGTATTATTTTACTTTGACCAATATAAACTTTATGACAAATGAAAGGAATTTTATAAACAACACCAAGAATACATTAAAAACAGTCAATTGATAATAAATGTATTTCTGGTGTAGTTTACAAAATTGCTTGTAACTGGCATAAAATTTATATAGATCAAAGAAAATTAAGTCTTAATGAAAGACTTAAAAATCATAAGAATAGAGTTAAAAACATGTATTAGAAACTCAGATATATAAATTGATGAAATAAATACAGGTCATAGAATATTATTTGACAATGCAGAGATTTTTTTTTTTATAAAAGAAGTGAATTAAAAAGAATGAAAAAAGAAACTCTGATAATTTTTTTTGATTCTGAGGCCATTAATTTTATGAAGACATCCTTTGATGTTGATGGAAGTTGGTGTTTGAAGTAAATGATTGGAAGTATATTTTATGTTGTGATATATATAAAATTATAGGGGATTTAAACTCAGATTTTCCAGCTCCCTTCAGCTATCCATTCTATCTCATGAAGTTGATACACGTGATCACATGCATGTGAAAAAGATAAATAATCTCCAATATATATTTCTCTGTATTTAAGTGAGCAAGGCATTATACATGAGGGCTGAGAGTGACTTAAAATCAATATAAGCATGACAATAATATTGGCATCAACAAGGGAGTGTATCAGATTTTCAATGGTATAGTTGGCTGAAGAATTGGAGGGTGAAGTCAATTGAAGCCTGTCCCATTAAAGTTGAAGATTTGCTATCTTAATATAAACTGAGCACTGATTATATATATATATTGTACCGGGTCGAACCGCTGAAACCACCTACTTATACGTATATGTAAGTTTTGGCCGGTTTCAAACTTCTTCATAATACATTTATAATATTATAAAGGTTAGTGAACGAACCGGCACGTTTGAGCAAAATGGGAGATCTTATTAATTGCTTTAACTATCAACAATGGCCCATCTCGGCTGCTAGATTCAAACCCCTACTATCCAAATACTTTATTTGTTTCGGGGTAAACCCCAGGGTGCCAGCTAGTCTGAAGACTAACATATTCGGGCAGTAGGCTCATAATCCAGCGCTCGAAACAATTCCCTTAACTAGCCCAGTCTAATTTTAATCCATGATAAAATATTGGTAAGAAGACATTGATAAAAAGAATTGACCGACAGATAAAGTTTGAATTTAAAGACAATTTATTTTAATCAACATTAATTAAGTTTAAAGATAATTTACTAACTAACATAAACGCATTATAAACATTTTATAAATCCAATTTTAACACACGCACATTTTTAAATTAACACATGATAGTATATTTTATGAAAAAATCAAAAATAATCTTTGACATTTTAAATTATCTCACATTCACAAACATAATAATAAAGCATTTATAGCATTTGAAACTCACACACACATATCAATAGTTCATTTTATGTATGATAGAGTTCATATAATTTGAATCTTGAATATGTACGGATTACAGTGGTGACTACTACGTGTAAATGATAATAATAAAACATATACCTAGGATTTTTTTTCTTGTCGTTGGCTACTTCTGCTGCTTCTGATGAATTATATCTAACCGGTTAGATTTGGACGTTTCTTGAAGAGATTTTTATGCGAATCCATTTGTTTTATTTTGAAGACAGTTGAACGCTCGATGGAGGATTTCTGTGTTGTTATGCAGACATTATTTCTCAGGCAGGTTTTGATGATCTTGTTGGAATAAAAAGGCTGGAGCACAAGCGTATATTTCCAAAAGCTTTTCAGCACTGCATTTCTGTAAACTGACTCAAACTGATTGTCCGATAATAAAAAAAAAGTCTATTTATACCTGCGAAGTGTTTTTGTTTTAATATCCTCTGGCAAATGTGCAATAGGTGTTGTCAAAATTCCTTTAGATTAATCCTATCACAATGTGTTTTTGACGATTGATTAATTAGCTATCCCAACACGTGTTGTTTTTATATCCTTAATTAGTAGCTCACCACTGTGTTTTTAAATACATTTCATTTCAATATTTATTTTCATAAACGTGTTGTCTTTATTTAACTTAATAGCCATCACTGTTTTTCCAAATATAATTTCTTTTTTAACTTCCATTTATATATATTTTTCTTTTTTATATTATTCTAACATGCATACTTTTGTTTACATTCGCACGCACTAATATAATCTATTATAATAAACTGGAATGAAAATAGATTTTTATATTTTTTTTAAACTTTTAATTTATAATAATAATACTCTTTAACTTTTATGAACTCTTAGTTTGTTTGTTTTTTTATAGGAAAACTCCCTCTCCCCTCTTTAAAGTAATTAATTGTAACTTTCAAATTCTTTTTTCTGAAAGATTTTGATAATAATTTTTATACAAAATTATTTTATATACATGTGCCAATTTGGCATTGGCACAATATATATATGTGTGTGTGTGTATGTGTGTGTGTGTGGGAGATGATGATCTGAACCAAATGAGTGCTGGTTTAGCACAAAATATGTACATTGGAGATCATGTGCATTGATTGTATGAGATAGAGTGAATAACTAAAAGGAGCTTGAAAGTCTGTGTTCAAATCCCCTATAATTATAAATTCCAACTATATATAATGTCAAAGGAAAATTGGTTCAATTTTATTATTAAAATTTTATATTTAACTCTGTATAAGTATTATTTTTCATTAATATCTAGATAGAAGAGTATGAAAATGTCATATATATATATATATATATTATAATGGTCGTGAATTAAGTGAAAATATCCAGTCTTACTGTATCTGCTGCACAGAGTGCCACTAGATCATTTGAACCTAGAAAATTTATAGACTAGGCAGATACGCACTGTTAAGATCATGACTGCCAGCTCTAGTCACTAGCTCAAGTAGATGCAGAAACTTATATATTTATTAAAATATATTTTTAATAACAAAAAATAATAAAAGCAATCATTGTCAGTATTAATAACACAAAAAGATTTTATTCACGCATATATATAAGTGACAACACACAAAACTTGAAAAATAATTATATAAAAAAAATTGTATTGTTTCATTATTATCTACTATTATTTTTGTTTGTTTTAACTTTTATTTTTAATCTTAGAAATGTTGAGTATAAATGAGCTACCCAGACGATGTACTTAAAAGACTTTCAAACATTTGATTCCAGGCTAAAAGTCCGCAGCCATACTAATGCTCACTTCCAGATATATATCAGCAACCTATGCAATGAGAACATGTTAACATAGAATCATGCTAACAGGAATGTGCATCTGAACAGCATGATATTATTTGAAGAAACATGACCTTTGTCAGTACAGGAATTTATGTCTGTCTGGCTAAGGAATCATGCACGTAATATAATAAAAGAATAATGCTTCATATGGAAGGGAGAGTGGTCTATATTTCCATGCTTATCCTCCCAATCCATAGAGCTGGAATGGGTCAATGGTGCAGGAAATACATCTGTGTTCATTTCAATGATATGACTACTTCTTTGGGGTCATGCATTCATTTGGACTCATCGTCCTAGGTGCTAACACACTTCATATTACATTGATATAAACATCCATATATCTCTTCACCAGCATTGACACAACTATGAAACAAATAGTCTGAAATCAAAACCCCCTTAAAACTAGCATATATTTAAATGAGTCTAGCAGCCATCTACACTCAACTAACATTTAAATCATTTTATTAATTTAATTCTAAAAAAATCTTTAGTTTAAGGTTTTAAAATCATTTTAAAATGACACATTATATTTAACTTATTTTTTTACTACAAATATTATTTAACCAACTTTTCTTTTAAATTAAATATCACACAAATAGCAATAAGTATTTTCATCTTTAAATTTAAGTTTGCAATCGCCAACCCCTACCCTATTACAAACAGATATTAAGCATGAATAAAAAAAACAATACATATTTTAAGAAATTACATTAACTTTACATCAGAGTTTAAAATTGCAAAGTTTATAAAAGATAAAGTTCAGGTTTGTTCAGGAAAGAAAGTTTCTAGTTCATTTTTAGAAACAAATAAAGTTTGAAGATTTTAAATTTAAGAGAGTTTAGATTTCATTTTTATCATTTATAAATTATACTTTCCTTTGTCCAAGCTCGTTCCTTCAAGACGAAGATCTATGAAGACTTATGATGATTTATGAAGATTTATGAAGACAGGACCTATGGTTTGATCTTGGGATCCATGGAGATGAAAGCTGCCTTCAGCCGGCAGTACCGAAGGAAGCATGATGAAGCTGATTACATCTTGGGTGACAGCGATAATAGCTTTTTAAAATTTTATTTCTACTTTCAGTAAAGACGAATGAATTTAAATTTTTTTATTTTTCTAATCTCGAACTCCTTATTTCTTTTGGATTTTTCTTTTTATAGTCCTCGGGCACTTATCTCTGGAATGCATGGATCCATCAAACATATTCTATATCTGTACTTTATTGATTAATTCAGTTTGTGGCCAAGTAGATTCTGGGTTTATGGCTAAGTAAATTTTTCCACTAAGGTCTGTGTCTATATCTTTGGGTGGGAAAAGCAAGTCTTTTGTTTCTATTCCTTGACTCTTATCTCTTTCATAATCATCTTTTCAATGGTCATTTTGCCCTGAGGATCTGTTTGTAATTTTTATTTTTAAGATTAAAAACTCTTTGTTATTTTTAAAATTAAAAGGTTTTTTATTATATTTTATTTAAACTATAGAATCTTTGCTTCAATTCTACAATTTTTTTAAAGCTCATCTTATTTTAATATTTAAATCAAACATATTAATAAATTAATAATTTGTTATTTGTGCATTTTGAATGTTTGTGCTTTAAATTCAGTATTAGATATTTACAAAAAAAGTTAAGTATTAAAATTTAAATGTAATGCATATATATATATCCCATTACATATCACCAAACTTATTTTAAAAAAAGATAAAAAGAAAGACTTTAGTTAGAGTTAATACTAATTGGCAATAATAATGGGTTAAAGTTCTTTTGTGTGTGTGTGTTTGTGTATTTTTAAATTACTAAATCATTCCTTTTTTTTTTAAACATTAAAGTTATTTGATGATCATATTTATACCTGACAGTCACATCTTATCCTAACTTATTCTTACTATACCTATTCTGATGTTCAGGTTGCTATTTGCACTATTTCCTAAAATTTTATTTGTATCAGGGTATTCGTGGTTAATGAATATCATGCCATATGCTGGGCAGCCATTTATAATGGTCAGGAATGAAGTGAAAATATCCAGTCTTACCGTATCTGCCACACAGGGTGCCACTAGATCATTTGAACCTAGAAAATTTATAGAGTAGGCAGATATGCGCTATTAAGATCACGACCACCAGCCCTAGTCACTAGCTCAAGTAGATGCAGAAACTTATATATTTATTAAAATTTATTTTTAATAATAAAGAATAATAAAAGCAATCACTGTCAGTATTAATAACACAAAAAGATTTTATTCACACACACACACACACACATATATATATATATATATATATAAGTGATGACACACAAAACTTGAAAAATAATTATATAAAAAAAATTTGTTTGTTTCATTATTATCTACTATTATTTTTATTTGTTTTAACTTTTATTTTTAATCTTAGAAATGTTGAATATAAATGAGCTACCCAGACGATGCACTTAAAAGACTTTCAAACATTTGATTCCAGGCTAAAAGTTCGCAGCCACACCAACGCTCGCTTCCAGATATATATCAGCAACCAATACAATGTGAACATGTTAGCATAGAATCACACTGATAGGAATGTGCATCTGAACAGCATGATATTATTTGAAAAAACATGACCTTTGTCAGTACAGGAATTTATGTCTGTCTGGCTAAGGAATCATGCATGTAATATAATAAAAGAATAATGCTTCATATGGAGCGGAGAGCGGTCTATCATGCCATGCTTATCCTCCCAATCCATAGAGCTAGATGGGTCAATGGCACAGAAAATACATCTGCATCCATTTCAATGATATGACTACCTCTTTGTGATCATGCATTCAGTTAGACTCATCACCTAGGTGCTAACACACTTCACATTACATTGATATAAACATCCATATATCTCTCCACCAGCATTGACACAACTATGAAACAAATAGTCCAAAATCAAAACCCCCTTAAAACTAATATATGTTTAAACGAGTCTAGCAGCCATCTACACTCAACTAACATTTAAATCATTTTATTAATTTAATTCTAAAAAAAAAATCTTTAATTTAAGGTTTTAAAATCATTTTAAAATGACACATGATATTTTAACTTATTTTTTTACTACAAATATTATTTAACCCACTTTTCTTTTAAATTCAATAATGCACAAATAACGATAAGTATTTTCATCTTTAAATTTAAGTTTGCAATTGCCAACCCCTACCCTATTACAAACAGATATTAAGCATGAATAAAAAAGCAACACATATTTTAAGAGATTACGTTAACTTTAGATCAGAGTTTAAAATTGCCAAGTTTATAAAAGACAAAGTTCAAGTTTGTTCAGGAATGAAAGTTTCTAGTTCATTTTTAGAAACAAATAAAGTTTGAAGATTTTAAATTTAAGAGAGTTTAGATTTCATTTTTATTATTTATAAATTATACTTTCTTTTGTCCGAGCTCATTTTTTTTGCGAAGATCTATGAAGACTTATGATGATTTCTGAAGATATCTGAAGACAGGATCCATGGTTCGATCTTGGGATCCATAGAGATGAAATCTGCCTTTGGCCAACCATACCAAGGAAGCATGATGAAGCTGATTACATCTTGGGTGACAGCAATAATAGCTTTTTAAAATTTTATTTCTACTTTCAGCAAAGCCGAATGAATTTAAATTTTTAATTTTTCTAATCTTGAATTTCTTATTTCTTTTGGATTTTTTTTTTGTAGTCCTCAGGCACCTTACCTCTGGAATGCATGGATCTATCGAACATATTCCATATCTGTATTTTATTGGTTAATTCAGTTTGTGGTCAAGTAGATTTTGGGTTTTTGGCTAAGTAAATTTTTCCACTCAGGTCTGTGTCTATATCTTTGGGTGGGAAAAGCAAGTCTTTTGTTTCTATTCCTTGACTCTTATCTCTTTCATAATCATCTTTTCAATGGTCATTTTGCCCTGAGGATCTGTTTGTAATTTTTATTTTTAAGATTAAAAACTCTTAATTATTTTTGAAATTAAAAGGTTTTTTATTACATTTTATTTAAACTATAGAATCTTTGCTTCGATTCTACAATTTTTTTAAAGCTCATCTTATTTTAATATTTAAATCAAACATATTAATAAATTAATAATTCATTATTTGTGCATTTTGAACGTTTGTGCTTTAAATTCAGTATTAGATATTTACAAAAAAGTTAAGTATTAAAATTTTAATGTAATGCATATATATATTTCGTTACAATATATATATAATATTAACAGTAATTAACTATTATGTATAGTCTTTCAGTCTGGCAAAAGTACTTTTGGTTAATTCCTCAACTCTCCTCAACTGCTGTTAAATTTTTGAATTTAATGGCAATCAAGGAAAGTTAAGGAATTAACTGAAAGTACTTCTGTGGCTTCAAATACTGTATATAATAGTTAATTATCATTATATTTATTATTTTTATTGTTATTATAATAGTTTTTAATTAATGGACATTTTATTTGTATTATATATATATAGTTTGTGTTTTGTTGAATTTCACTAATAGATGGAACGATGGTTGTGGAAAAATTTTAGTAAAATTTTTGGATTTTTTTTTTCTAGTATTATAATAATATATGATTTTCTATTATGTATATATATATAATAATTTTGTTGTTATTTTTTATAATAATATTTATATTAAGATAAAGATGTTTTATATATTTGATCTTAAAAATAATATTCAGAATTTCAAAAATATCAAATATCACTATTTAATCAATATGTAAGTTATTGCAGATTTTATTGTAAGTAATTATATGTAAATTTGGCCAGTTTTCATTTCTACTTTCAATCTTTAAATATATATATATATATATTCATTACATTGCGTTCCATAATACCGATCTGTCTTGATATATTATTAATAAAATATTATATAAACATCAATAAATTATGGCTGTATGATTTAGGCTCTGTTAGGATAAAAAGAAAAAACATTGTGTAATATAAGCATTAATTTCTCTCAAATTATGAAATGAAAAATATTTTATTACAAAAAAATATTAGAAATTGTGAAATTATATAATTTTTGTCGATGTATTGTTTTCCAATTTAAAAATAGCATTACATATTTTTCTAAATTGCTATTAATATTGCTTCGGGGCAAAATAAAGAATTTTCTCTAAATTAAAATTATATTTAAAAAAACATTTATGTTCGTCCACGGCACAAGAACAACCTACAATTTTGTGTAGTGTAAGTGCAGAAATCGAAGCATATAATGGTTGAGATTTGGATGATATTTTAAAATTTGGATTGGAATTATAAATATATTTTTAATTTTTTTAAAATATATTTCCATCTTTTTTGTAAATTATGTAAAAACAATTTGGAAGGGTGGGATCGCAAAACTTCTCACCTGGATAGCATAAACTCACAAACGGACTCATCTATATGTGAAAATAACTAAAGATTTCAGACATATGAAGCATGTTACACTAATAATAAAAAATACGTCATTCATTTTCGTTTTAAAATTTCTTTCATTAAATATAGTAGTGTAAAAAAAAGTAATCAACCCTTCCAAAAATTAGTATTTTAGAATAAAAAAATAGATAACAAAATTAGAAGAATAAAAAAAAACGCAGAGTTCCCAATTGAACATGTAATATATCTAAATGCACTAAAACGCAAGCAATGATGAAGCTAAATACAAACTGTAATATTAATTGGATGAGTGCTTTTGAGAAGTTTTATCTTTTCATAATCATAGCAAGTGGATTGTGTTAGCATGATAAAAAATGTATGTAAAAAATATTTAAATATATGCAAAGTGGATTAGAGGGTCCATTTTTTGGAGAGAGTAGAATCATTCCTTCTGGTTTATAGCATAGGTGTTGTTAGCCATGCTTCTTTGATTTTATATTTAGAGTCATTGCATTTTATTTATGTGATGAAACAGAAGATAGTTCAAATATATGGCCAGTGCATCTTTGGTAGTCTAAAAATATGGAATTATATGCAGGTATATTAAGATCTCATTTGTACAAATAATTGGGCTGAGAGATATGAGTGGTGAGAGATGCATGAGATTTATCATAATATATGATTCTGTAGCTGTTTTGAGGGCATGGAATCTTGTACACTGTGTGAGGAGTCTGATCAGGGGATAGGCAAAATTTTAATTTAAATCAGTTGATGAAGAGGGTTTTGATAGGAACTGTACCTAATAGAAAGTTAAACAGAAATTTCAATCCTGATTGAGGAACATGCACTTTTTAAAAAAATCTGATCAAAGTTTTGACAATTTGAAAAAGTTAACTATAGGTGTGTTTAAGAATATATATTTTATTATTTATTTTAAATGTATATAGCATTATTTTATACAATTTCTGATTCTCATTGTCTATCTTATCCCGAACTAAGATAACACTCTGATACAATATATATATATAATAATAAAAGCATAAATCTAAATTAGTCAATAAATAATCAAAATTACCCCATATTCACAACTCAACCTAGCCAAGAAAGTAAATTTTAAAACACTATTAATAGTTTCACTACTAAGAACTACAAAATAACATATTTAAACTAAACATTACCCACAATTCCCTTTACCTCCGATTCACCCTTAATATTAAAAGAACTTCTAAATAAGTTAACTGCTTCAGAATCATAAGTTTTTAACAATAAAGATTGCTTCAATTCTTCTTTTTATTTCACCTCTCTCAAAGAAAACAACACCAGCCTCACTAAAATTAACAATGATATATAAAACATAAAGAAAGTCTTTGAACTTACTGTCCATGGACAAAATATAGATTGAAATTTTGTGAAAATGACATATTCAGATATCCGAATATAACAAGCATATGTGTGTATATAATATAATAAACGAAGGAAAGAAGTCATAAAATATTTTTTTCAATTTTAACTTCTATCAGCAATATTGAAATATTTTATTGCATTTCATATTTGGTTTTTACTTGATTAATGTTTCTATTAATAATGTATTGATTTTTTTAAAAATAAAATACACCTCAAACAAATCAATAATTTTGATTGTTCTTTAAATGGAACACTCTCCCAAACTGATTGACTCAAAAAACTTTTTTTTTTTGCCAAAATTAATATGCGCTCATATGCGTGCTCATATGTTCGCAATATTAAATGTTTAATGAATTATTAATGTATACACATGTGTATATCGATATATAATAAACGCATTTAATTAAATAACAAATATAAGTAGATTTTTATTTCCTTTTAAAACCCTTCGCGATTAGGTATAGTGGTTGAGTCGCAAACTTTGAACTCAAAGTCCATTGGTCACGGCCATAGTCTGTCACTTCCGGGTTCGAATTTCTTACGAATTAATGCAATAAACCATGATTATTTATTAATAATCTGAACAATTAGATATTTATTAATAATTGTAAGAATGAATCAATTTATTCTAAATGACGATGCTATAAATTATATATATATGTTTGAGCATTCCATCATCGGATTTTCAATAATATAAATGGCTGGGGAATTGGAGGGTGGAGTGGATTGAGGTCTGTCCATTAAGATTTGAAAATTTGTTATCTAAATATAAACTGAGCACTGATGAATATAGAATCTGGACCAACTGATGAGCGCTGGAATCAATATTGGATGTGTTTTTCACGTGTGTTGTGGTCATGCGTAGCGGTTATATAAGATGGAATGGGTAGATGAATAAAGCTTGAAAGTCTGTGTTCAAATCCTCTTTAATTACATGTTAAAGCTCTGTACCAATATACTAGTAGTGATTTATTATATATATGTATTTTACAAAAAACTTATGGCAGCGCACAAATTATTTAAGCTTTCTTCTATATGCAATAGAATCGAAAACAACATTCAACAAGTCAATTAAACCTTGGATTTTCCATTTTTGCCTTTTGCTCTAGCTTGTTATCAATCTACTGATCAGTAATCGAATAGATTATCTTGATTGTACTTGGACTGATAGCCTTAAAAAAATCTCCTGCTTGAAAAAATTTCCAAATTTCATCTGGATTCAAGTCCATGTGGTGATCATGGTATTAACAATAGAACACATTAGGTACTGTGTGACGCGGGTTATTTATATGTATTAAAAAATTTAGAAAAAACAAAGGCATATAATATACGTCAAAGAAGATAAAGAAAGTCGATTGTATATAATTGCGAAAAACAAAAGTTCATTAATAGAATTAAATTCCAGATAAATATTTTTGAAATTTGTAAAAAATAATATAAATTCTAATCCGAATGTAATATAAATTTATAGCATATACATTGAAAAAAATATAGCTATAATTATATAATCGAAACAAATATTTAAAAATATATTCATCTTCTGCTTTAAATGCCCTCACTATCTTCTATTGACAATTAATTTTGGTGGGGTGTACTTTTACAAGATTGCTAAAATGGTCCACAGGGTTTAAGGAGGAATTGAGTGAGATGCAGGACTATCATGTCGTTTACACCCATTATTTATTAGCAGCTTCTTTTTTTCACATTATACACCAAACTTTCTTACTTTATCCAAACATCTCACACACAAACTCTTTCTAAGTCTTTTACAATGTTTTTGGATTCAGCTTATGATTGCTACTATTCATTTATTATCATTAAACCTATAAACATCACATGATCAGCATTCTTTATGCTTACACAGGCTGTTTTCACAGAGGCAAAACTATACAATAGTGCCACTTAGTGCAAGCCAGAGTAATCAATGGATGCAGAAAGGTTTGTGTCTAAAATCTCTATCTAGTGTCTACTCAACCAATATCCCCAAACTAGTTTCTAGCTTGTGGCTTTCATCAGTGAGGAGCCTTGGATCTGAGAGCATTGCATCTAGATCTTAGGATCCAATGCAATCCTCCAGCAGCCACCTTTTACTTTTTTAGCTAACTATAAAGCTTTGAGTCCAAAATGAAAACACAATAATGTTTTCAAGCTAAGTTTATTAGCTTGTATAGTCATATAGATCTAAACTCAGATCAGCATCCATACTTTTTGGTGTCTTTGGTTTTTTAATAACCACAGTCACCAAAACACTATTGGGCAGGATTAGGATTAAACTATCAAATATCACATGATCATGATTATTTGTGCTTATACAAGCTGTTTTTACAAAGACCATATTCTCCATATTGTGTTTTAAATTTGGACTCAAAGCTTTATAGTTATTTAAAAAAGTAAAAGGGGGCTGCTGGAGGGTTGCATTAGTTTCTAAAATCTAGACGCAGTGCTCTCAGACCCAAGGTTTATCCCTGATGAAAGCCACAAACTAGAAACTAGCTGGAAATATTGAATGAAAAGGTACTTGATAGTGATTTTATGCTCAAACATTCCCTGCATTTATTGATTACTCGGGTTTGCACTGAGTGGCGCTACTGTATGGAGAGTTTTGTCTCTGGGAAAATATTTATCATCATAATAATAATTAATTCCTCATTAAAATTTGTTAATCAAAGACAAATATATTACATCCTCAATAGATATTGTGATGTGGAATTCAATAAATACAATGAGTCTTTCAGTATTATGGACATATTTTTAATTTTAAGGCACTAATAAATATTTTTAAAAATTTAAGAATGCTTTATTATGTTGGATATAAAACATAATAACAGCATTCCACAATGGTAGATATAAAACGAAAAACGATTAGGCTAAGAGATTAGCTATTAATGCAAATTTTAGCACTATTATTCTAGATTACATCGAATCTAAATATTTTTTTCTATGTATACACCGCTAGAGATATATACAAATTTTTAATGACCTAAACATAAATTCAAAGAGTAAGTGGTCTATTAAAAATTATATCGGATAAAAAACTTTGATACCTGTATTTATTAATTATTCAGACACTAATAATTATAAAATGTTAATTAAAACTTATTTGTAGGGATTATATTATTTATAAATACTCTATTAATGACTGAAACACAGGCTTATTATATACCTGTCTCTATATATGTAATATATAGGGTAAATAAACACAGACTTTCACACGACCCACCACTCTTCGCTCTATCTAATAACACTGATACACTCAAGCACATATATGCTGAAAAGATAAATAATCACCATCTTAATATATATATATAATCGCCATCTTAATATATATCTTATAATATAATTGTCCATCTTAATATATATCTGAGCACTTATAGTATATATGTGTGGGAGATGATAATCTGGAATGATAATCTGGACCAACTGATGATTGCTGGATTAGCATAAAATACGTATATTGGTGATTATTTATCTTTTCAACATATATGTGCTTGAGTGTATCAGTATTATTAGATAGAGCAGAGAGTGGTGGGTCGTGTGAAAGTCTGTGCTCATTTACCCTATATATTAAGTACTCCATTTGAGAAAATGTAAGCTAACAAGATCTTAAAGTATGTTTTTATTGAGAAAGTAAGATGTGCAAATACAACCATGATAAGAAAAGAAAAACGCCAGAATTAAATAGGATGTTAATGGAAAAAGAGAAAAGAAAATAATAGGTTTTTAATTAAATGTTTTAAAGAAGATATATAGATTTTTTTTAAAAAAAATTGTTTGTGTTTAGATTGTGATTGTTTGTAATAGGAAAGGGGAGTGGAAGATAAGGTAATTTTTTTACCTTAATTTTTAATTTAATATATATATATATTTGGAATATGTGATATTTATTATATATATTATTTTATTTTAGTGTACCTTGAAAAAGACTATATGAAATAGTTGAAATGTTGGATTTCTTTTTCATCATTATATTCATATAAAAAGCAAGTTTTAAAAATGAGTTTGTTTGTTTTATTTCTATATAAGAAAAGAAATATTGTGATTTACTTGGATGAGCTACATATAATAACATTTGAAAATTTACTAAAAGGAAGTGCATTGAATAATCAACCAGGTGTTATATTTAAAAAAACAGGATAGATCAAGGTAATGTACTGGCATCCAAACTTTGCATACCTAAAGCTAATAAATCAATCAAAAATATATATAAAGTGGAATTCTATTCAGGTAAAACAACCTTTTTTTTTAATTTAAGCCACTAACTTAACTATTACTTAAGATGGCTTATTAAAATTGTATCAATCTAATGTTAGATATTTTATCAAATTTGTTGAGGAGGAGTGTGTTTTAATTAACATGGAAAAGACCAGAACAAATTTAGACTCTAAAATTAATCATTTAAAAACACCTCAGTAAAAGAGTTAAATCAGACTCTATGTATCTGTCCATGTTTGTAGAATTTAGGAAATGTCTGCTAGCATAAGCCACATCACTTTTAATTTTAACATGGCTGAGTAAGGTAGGTGGAAATTGCTGTTTCTAAAATCTGGTGAATGGTGATCTCCATCTTACATGCTGAAGGTCACAATAGCTTTTCTAGTGATGGAAGACATTCCTGATAATAACTTGCTGCACTGAGACCTCAACTGCAAAAATGCTGCCTATACCGAGAACAAGAATTACTACTATACTTGCCACCAATAAGTGCCAACAGACAAACTGTTATCAAACTATAGGTAACATCATAAGATCACCATCAAGAGCTCTGAAATGAACTGTAACATTTAACATTAAAAAGCTATAGCTACTCTTAAATTTAAATGAACATTCAAAGCTAATTTTGAAAACTTTCATCTAAATTAAATCTAAAGCCACTGATAAATACTTGCATAAGTTTCTGTAATTATAAAGCTGTTGTTGCATGAACTACCTATATGAAGATGTATAATTAATAATCCTTTTGTTAAGTAAAATCTATCTTTTATTTTCATGTGTAGTGATGCCTATCTTGAATAGGGATTTAAACACACAAACCTTCTATCATCTATTGAGTACTATAGTTTTCCATAAATGCCATTATTGTATGGAGAGAGTAACTTCTAAAATATTCTTTATTGTTATCTTTAAAAGTGGTCACTTTTTAAATTATCAGTGATGGTATATTAAGATAGTCCACTTAATTTATATTAAAGTTGCTTACACTGTGCAGGTCTTAAAAGTTAATTTCATATATTATATTAGCATAACATAAAATTTATTAGTAATGACTGGAAGGTTGCTATTCTTCCACATGCACCTTACTATTACTTTCAGACAGCCAATACCTGTTAAAACAGTGGTCTGAGGAGCAATCAGGCCTAGATACATGACAGAGATTTTTTTGACAAGAAAAGAATGATACCACTCTTCTCTTTTACTTAACTTTTATATATATAAGCCAGTCTTAAGCATCTTGGCTTGAAAGCATGAATATATAAACATATACATTTATTACTCACTGAGTTATTAATTTATGATATTACAGCGCGAAATCTTAGATTTACTACACCGCAATTTTCTAGATGTTAATGTGTTATCAGCAACATATGTAAATAATATTTTGTTTAAATCACATGTTGTTATTAAATTAGTAATAACTGGAAGGTTGCTATTCTTCCACATGTGCCTTATTATTACTTTCAGACAGGCAATACTGTTAAAACAGCAGTCTGAGGAGCGATCAGGCCTAGACACATAACAGAGATTTTTTGACAAGATTCACGCTGTAATATCATGAATTAATAACTCAGTGATTAATAAATGTATATGTTTATATATTCATGCTTTCAAGCCAAGATGCTTAAGACTGGCTTATATATATAAAAGTTAAGTTAAAGAGAAGAGTGGTATCATTCTTTTCTTGTCAAAAAATCTCTGTCATGTGTCTAGGCCTGATCGCTTCTCAGACCGCTGTTTTAACAGCTATTGGCTGTCTGAAAGTAATAGTAAGGCACATGTGGAAGAATAGCAACCTTCCAGTCATTACTAATTTAATAACAACATGTGATTTAAACAAAATATTATAAAATTTATTAGAAAAGTTTTGTTCAAGAATGTTCTATATATAGGGGATATGAGCACAGACTTTCACATGACACATCACTCTCCACACTATCTCATAACACTGAAACCCTTGAACACATATATGTCGAAAAGATAAATAATCACCAATATATGTATTTCATGCTAAACCAGCAATCATCAGTTGGTCCAGATTATCATCTCCACACATATATGCAATAAGTGCTCAGATATATATTAAGATAGCCAATCTTCATATTTTAATGGACAGGCATCAATCTACTTTACACTCCAACTCTTCAACTATCCATCCAATTGATGCATAAAGGCCACCCCGAGGTCAAGATTCTCATTACACCCATGTTGACCTAAAGTCAATCAGACCCCTCATGTACAGAATAATGTTCTGAAAATTTTTAAAAATATGATGGCAAGAACTTAAGATCAATCAATATGTTCTTCAACTTGTAACATTTGATTTGATATAGACTTTACTATTATAAAATAATGTGTTCATGAGAAGAATACAAGACTTGCACAAGTTAATAAAATAGTAACAACTCATCTTATATAATATTGCCACCTTGTGCAAACTATAATAATCAATAGGTAACTTGAGGGATGCATTAATCCAAAGGTATGTGTGGATTGTTTTCAGATCCAAGATCCCTGATGACAACCATAAGCTAGAAACTAATCTGGGGAAGTTGAATGGGTAGGCACTAGATAGGGAATTAAAATGAATTAACCTTCTGGAATCTACTAATAGTGTAAGTGTGGGGGGGGGGGGTTTCTAGTTGAGCTAGATCCCATTTATATTATAAATATTACTTTAGACTTTCCAAAGAAGTACAATGCTGATTCTAGAATACATTAAGGAGTTGCAATTAGGGCAGAATGTTGGAGTATTTCAGAAAGAGGAGTTTGCTGGAGAAAAGATAAAGAATGATTCCATACATTATACAGGCTTAAACCTGCGTTTATATATGTAATATATGCGGTATTCGAACTCTGACTTTCACACGACCCACTACTCTCAGTGCCATCTCATATTGCTGACCAACCTGATCACACACATGTTGAAAATATAAATAATCACCAATATACGTATTTCATGCTAAACCTCAAAAGATTGAATAAGGAGATGAATCGATCAGGATTATTCTATATAATGGAAATATTTGTGGTTTATAGACTGGTTTGTGCAACCATCGTAAAACATATCTCTAGTTTATTTTTTTGTCTTTTTATTATTCGGGGATGAGGGGAGGGGAGTAAAAAAAATGGCAATATTTGTTTGCGAGCGATGGCAGATGATGTGATGTTTACGCTGAATTATATTTTCTCTATAATTAACAGTATTCATTCCCTGGACGAATTATTGCAGTAATAGAGTGCCAAATTCTGGACCATAGGTTCTCAGATCGATTCCACTTCGGGCACTTCCGGCATTCGAATTTCCTTGGAACTTCCGGTTGATAAAGCCATTCGATTATGTCTCTATTTAACGCTCTTCATAAAGTATTTACGACTTATAAACAAAAAAACTGGCTTTTATAGGTCATACTAGATTTATAATTAATTATATAGATATATAATTTACTTCTGTTTCTAATCACGACTCAATCCTTTTTTCTTTTCAAAAATATATAGTACATATATATAGCCATATAATTCTATAATTAAAACCACTTCTTTTCTTTTCAAAAACTTTATTTGATGTATATATATATATCCACTTATTTCCAACGTTTCGACTATCTTTACTCTATAGTCATTTTTATGGGGTTTATATGTTTTATATTGTTTTTGATTATTTTTGTTTTTTTGTTTTTTGGTTTTATTATGTGAAGTTTGTTTATAATGTAATGTTTTTTCTAGATCCTTGAAAATGACTATAGAGTAAAGATAGTCGAAACGTTGGAAATAAGTGGATATATATAATTATATATTTGTAATATTTTGTCAATTTATTTATTTATTTATATATCACATTATTTTTTTGTTTTTATATTATTTTAATACGAACTAAGATCAGCGTTGTAAGTTTTCATTTGATTAGTATTATTTTCAAATTTCTTTATAACATAATAAGAGAAATTGAATGCATTAGTATTATTTATTTTTGTTCGTTTTGGCAAAATATTTTTAAAAACAACGATCTGCTGTATAATAATAATTAATGTTTAATTAATATATTTAAATATTTATTGCATAATATTATATCTCTACCTTTAAAATTTAAGATCATAATTTGTCATGCGAAAAAGTTTTAATGACTTTCTGGCTATGATGAAATTACTAGATATGTGGTTTTTTAAAAATCAAATCACGTGTTTTTATCTTGTCTTCGAGGCTTGAAATAATACAGACAAACTGTTACATGATTAATTCACCAAAACAAGAATTAAAACAGGCAAAAACTCACTATACATATTTCCACACTGCAAGCTAGAGTAATCAATGGTTGCCAGAAGGTTTGTGCATGAAATCCCCATCAGTGCCTTCTCATCCAATATCCCCAGACTAGTTTCTGGCTTATGGCCTTCATCAGTGAGAAGCCTTGGATCTGAGAGCACTGCACCTAGATCTTAGGATATAATGCAACCCTTCAGCAGCCACCTTTTATCCCTAGTTAATAACAAAACTATGAGTCTTAAATTAAAAAAAAAAATCTTAATATTTTCAATTCAAGCCCATCAGCTTATATAGTCATATAAGTCTAAACTCAGTTCAGTACCCATACACTAAGGCCTAAGCCAGAAACTAGTTTTGGGATATTGGATAAGTGGACACTAGATGGGGATTTTATGTACAAGCTTTCTGGCATCCACTGATTACTTTAGCTTGCAGTGTGGCAATATGTATAGTGAGTTTTTGTATATATTAATAACATTTATTAGCAAGCATAAGAAATGGTGATCATGTGATGTTTATTGGCTTAAAACCAATCATGCCTTATGGATATTGTTGGCTATGGTTATTAAAGAACCAAAGACACCAAAATGTATGGGTACTAAACTGAGTTCAGAGCCATCTGACTATATAAGCTGATGAACTTGAACTGAAAATATTAAGGTGTTTTCAATTTAAGACTCATAGTTTTGTAGTTAAGTAGAGATAAAAAGTGGCTTCTGGAAGGTTGCATTAGATCCTAAGATCTAGGTGCAGTGCTCTCAGATCCAAGGCTCCTCACTGATGAAAGCCACAAGCCAGAAACTAGTCTGGAAATATTGGATGAGTAGGCACTAGATGGGGATTGGGGATTTTATGCACAAGACTTTTGGCATCCATTGATTACTCTAGCTTGCAGTGTGGCAATACTTATAATGAGTTTTTGCCTGTTTTAATAACAATCATAAGTAAGCATAAGAAATGGTGATCATGTGATGTTTATTGGCTCAAAACAAGAATTGTTGTATAGCTTTTTGAGTTAATTTGGCTATCCTTTGCTAACAATAAATGGATATAAATAGCTTTAATCAAGTGAGACTGCATGATCACCTAAATTAATCCTTGACTTTTACCCTCAATAATATTTAGATAGTCAAATCATGACCAATATTAAATGGCAAGATTGGATGACTAAGAACCAAATATCTGAAACAAATTAGTATGGCTGCATTTCATCTGAAACAAAAACATATCTTACCAGGATCAAATTTGAACCCTAAATCATTAAAAAATGTTGGACAGATGGACATATCATTCACGATGAGAATAAAGTTTTCTTTATCCCAAAGACAAAATTTGATTATTTGATAAATATGCATTCAAAAATTGAGGCTGTATCCTATAAGATATTAAATAATTTTATAAGCACCTGATTGCTTCTATTTTAACCAGGTATGGTTTAACCAAATGATTAATGATTCTAAAGTAAAAATATTTTTGTGCACAAAAATTTCTAACAAGCACTAAACTTGAAAGATAGAAGATTTACTATTAGTAAAATCCTTGATGTTAAACTTTACATTAAACTCATTTTTTTTCATGTGTCATAGCATCAGCCAGGAAGCGAACCCACTAACCTGGGACAACTGCTTGTAAAGCAGCTGTCACTGACATCTCAACCACCAATGCTTTACTACATTAGTCTCATTTTGAAAAAGTTTTATACTTAATGACTCTTTTATCTCCTCCAGAGATTATTTTAATATAAAGAATAAAACAATGGTCATTTATTATGTCAACTACAAAACTCCACCTTCCGTGCAATATATAGAATTTCATAATGCAAATAGGTATTAAATCAATCTTATTTGGTTAATTATTACCAGATTCTTTTTTCCTTGCTTAATATTTTCAAAATTATCACCAAAATAATAAGAACCTAAAGCTCTATCTCTGTTAAATTTCATAGACATTTTATAATCAATTTTGGAAACACTCTTTTTACATTGCTCTTATTTAAGATCAGAGTAATCAATTACAAAAACTCTATTGCCATGGTCAAACTGTAGAATACCTTAGTAATATTTTATCATACTCCAAAATATCTCAAAACACTAGATTATTATTAAAGTGATCAATAAAACTCTCGAACAGAATCTGATATCTATCCCTCAAATCTGTGACATGGTAGCATATGATAAAATAAAAAATATATTTGAAAGCACGCCAAATCATATAGTCAGTAAAATAATAAAAATATGAGATATCACATGATCACTATTCATATGCTTACACATTCTATTAAAAAGAGGACCAAACTTTTGATACAGTAGTTCCATGACACGCAAGCTCTTGTAATAATGGATACAGGAAGGCTTGTGCATAAAATCCTTATCTAGCACCAAATAGGTAAAAGACAGTCACTGGAGGGTTGCATTAGTAAGATCTGGGCACAGTGCTCTCAAATCCAGGCTAGAAAATAGACTGGGGATATTGGATGTGTAGGCACTAGATAGTAATTTAATGCACAAGACTTCCTGCATTTATTGATTACAAAAGCTTGCACTTGGTGGCACTGCTGTGTTTGATACTCTTATTACTCTTAAGATACTTTCTATACCCTGTATTTATAGTTCAGACCTTTATTAATAATAAGCTGATTTAAAATTCTGGATGTTACATAAAATCATAATCCATTTCAGCACTATCAATGAATGTTAGTTTATTTAAAAATTGGTTCTAAATATGGATTGTCACCCATATTTTAAAGATATTTATTGGTGTGAGATGATGACTATTTTAGCACATATAGAAGATAGGGGGTTTGAGACTTTCACACAACCCCAATTAACCATGCTATCTCATACTGCTGACACACTTGATCACATACACATGTCAAAAAGATAAATAATCACCAACATTCGTATTTCATTCTAAATCAGCACTCATCAGTCAGTCCAGATTATCATCTCCACACATAATAGCCAATCTTCATAATTTAATGGACAGGCTGAGACTTTCACACAACCCCAATTAACCATGCTATCTCATACTGCTGACACACTTGATCACATACACATGTCAAAAAGATAAATAATCACCAACATTCGTATTCATTCTAAATCAGCACTCATCAGTCAGTCCAGATTATCATCTCCACACATAATAGCCAATCTTCATAATTTAATGGACAGGCTTCAATCCACTCCACCCATAACTCTTCAGCTATCCATTTTATTGATAATATGATGATGGAACACTCAAAGTCCACATTGATGTCAACCTTTTTATTCATCCATGTTGACTATAAATCACTCTGGAACCAATATGAGCTTTGAGTGTTCCATCATAAGATTATGAATGAAATGGATGACTGAAGAGTTTGGGGTGAGGTGGATTGAAGCCTGTCCATTAAAGCATGAAGATTGTCATTCTGGCACCATTATCAAATTATCAATGAAATGGATGGCTGAAGAGTTGTGGAGTGCATGATATTTTTATTTTGGTTACATAATATCAGGAACACTCGAATATATATATATATATTCATGCACTTATATGAATAAAAGCATTTTTTAAAAAAATGTTTATATTTTTTATTGACTATTTTTAATTTTCCATTATTTTAAAAGCTTAAGAGCAAAACTAACATTTATTGATAAATTTTAAGCTATTTTTAATAACACAACTTTTTGGAATGCATCTATTTAATAAGCAAATATAACCCCTTTTGTTTATTTGAGAAAAAATAATAATTTAACTTAAATTATCAAAAACCTTCCCATAATTCACGAACTTCAGATGGCATTTTTTACATTTTATTATAACTGGCCGTTTTCTAACATATACAATGCCACATTAAAATAATTCTATAAATATATTGGAAAAATTATAGTCTCAAAAAAAATGTAGGATTTTATTATAATACTTTTCTTTATTTTCCTTTTTCTTATTGTTTGTAATAAATTAGCAAAACATTATTATACCCGCAATTGAAAATATTTATTATTTACTTTTTAGATACAGCTGAGTTGCGCATCGGTCTGGAACACCAAAATTATAGCTCTTATTCATTGGCTAAGGGTGCTGCTATATTTGTTGAGGAATAATTATGATAATTATTTAAATTATCTTTTAAATATACCATTTATTTAAAAATTGAATACTATTTTCTTTTTTATTAATGACGTGATTGTGGTTGACAATAATCCATGCCTCGTTAACTCTTCACTTCTTGTCATCTTGTTCCATGCAAACTATATTTACATTCCACTAAACATCACATGATTACCATTCTTTCTGCATACACGAACTGTTTACAGAGGCAAAATTCTCCATACAGTAGTACCACTCAGTGCAAGCTAGAGTACTGAATGGATGCAGGAAGGTCTTTGCATAAAATCCCTATCTAGTTCCTACTCATCCAATATTCCCAGACTAGTTTCTAGATTGGGACTTTTATCAGTGAGAAGCCTTAAATCTGATAGCAATGCACCTAGATCTATACAACCCTACTAGCTAATGAGCTTGAATTGAAAACTTTATTGTGTTTTCATTTTGGACCCAAAGTTTTATTGTGAGCTAATAAGGTTAAAGATGGATGCTGGAGGATTGCATTAGATCCTAAGATCTGGATGCAATGATCTCAGATCCAAGGCTCCTCACTGATAAAAGACACAAGCTAGAAACTATTCTGGGAATATTGGATGAATAGGTACTAGATAGGGATTTTATGCACAAATCTTCCTGCATCCATTGATTACTCTAGCTTGCATTGAGTGGTGCTACTGTATGGAAAGTTTTGTGCAGCATTATATAATTTTTTTAAAAAAAAATTAAATTTTCACCATGCTTGCAGACTCTAAAAAAGTTTATTGAGAATTTTGAAAACATATATATGCCAAGTTTCAACTAGAGTGCAAATTGAGAAGTGGGTGAAAGTTAAGTTACAAGATTTCTCAGATAGATAGATGAACATAAAAACAAAGTAAGTTAAATTTAAACATATAAGAAAATGATTTTTTTAAAACTTTTCAGCTGTATTTAAAACATTTAATGACGTCAATATGAGCAGATAAAGCTATCCTACCAATAGATTAAAATTATATAAAATAAAATCATTTGGATATTCCGTCTACATTTTGTTATTAAATACATTCCAAATCACTGTATTTCGAAGGCCTTGGTTTTGTTATAACATTAATTTCTGCATTTCTCAGTACCAAATTAAAACAGAAATACCATTCAAAAGTATTACAAAACAAATTTCTAAATCTAATGCTTATTATGATTTAGCAAAAATCTTTTTTTCTGTCTCGAATTTAATTAGAAACAACCAAAAGTTATATTTTTATTTCTGATCCAAGATTGATACAAATTTAAATGTGAGGCAGGTATTTCTATAAGTATGAAGAATTTAAAAAATCAGATCTTTTCTTGGCATTCTATAAATAGCAGTTAATCGCACAGAGATCTACAATATGTTAGATTAAATATTTTCCTGGAATAATTATGGCATAAATAAATGAAAGAGTAAAGATATTTCCATGTAATAACTATATATATATATATATATATTATATAAAGAGCTCTCATATAAACTCTTAACAAGCTTCACATAATAACCACAACCTCAGACCGTTTTCTGCTACTGGCTTTTTCAGTGAGGTGCTAGGATATTCAGCATTAGATTAAAAATACCAGGACAAGCTCAGCACTTTATCTCATGGATAACTATTAAATAGAAAATCTGAAATTCTTAGACATTCATATGAGACTGAATCAAGTTTAGATATACCTTATATTAATAACTTTAGCAATATAAAATCACCAAAGCCTTAATAGCAAAAAATAAAATTACAAAGAAATCAAGTCATGTGTCACATGACCTAATTTAACTAGTTTGTATTACAAATGTTATACAAAGAGCTCGTTAAGAGCTTATTTGCAAGCTCTTTCTATAACATTTGTAATACAAGCTTGTTAAATTAGGTCATGTGACACATGAGTTGATTTCTTTGTAATATATATATATATATATTGTGATGGATGCCTCCAACACTCTTCCAATAATGAGTACGCATTATGAGGCTCACACCCATGATATTAAGGTTACTTATCAAGTAATAGAATTAGGGAATGTTAGGGCATATAAACCAACAAATCAGTTATCACAACTAAAGCCTTAAAGCCAAATATAAATAAAATTTAAACCAAAGTTTAAACCAAATCGAGCAAACGGAGGTGACAACCAATCATTAACACAACATGTAGCAGATCAGATGAATGAACTTAATATAATATTAAAGCAAAGAAAAAACAAATGTTTATTTTATTATCTTTTATTATTTTTTTTGCTTTTTAATGAGTTGTTTATGTTAATACATAACAACAATGATGTCAATGAAGAAAATATAAAAGTCAAGCATAAACTGGCTTGAAATAAGATAGAGATAATAAACTTTTTTGTTCAAGAAGAAGAAAAGAAAGCCTTTTTTCTGAGGAAAAAATCTTCCATTCCTTGCACTAAGAAACTGAAAGAAAAATTTGAAGGTTTGTATCAACCAATTCGAACTCATAATACTGGTGAAGAAATTTTTATAAGAAATTTAAAAAGTAGGAAGAAACATTTAACTCAAAAACAACTAAAGAAAGAGTTTGAAAATTCTTAATCTACAAACAAAATAAAGTATTTGAATCTCCAAAGTCATTGATTCATCCCTGTAGATTTTCTGATTTAAATCTAAAACATGTAATAGCACAAGGGATATTGAAATTTCTCCAATCAATTTAAACCACAAAAAATAATATAAGTATTGACTAATATAATTATGCAATGCTAAGTACAAAGGGAAGCATTATGAAAGAAAAGTCATTGTCCATGGACTAGAAATCATCATGGCCAACATAAAATTATCCTATCTCTCTACATCTAGATTGATAAACACCAAAATGATCCATCATGAATTTCGGTTTTTTTTACTCCTCACTTCAAAACTCTAGTTTAAAGGTTTTTATCAGATATTTGAATTACCAGTTACACATAAAAGTACTGCCATGGATTATGAGAACAAGCCATTAGAACACTATCCATATGAATTATAAAAACCAAGTTACAAAGTTGATGTAACCTACATGTATATTTATATTTAATTATTTGTATACTATGTGTAATAATTTAATTTTCTTTATTTTAATATAGGGCCATGTAACTTTAATTTAAAATTTATGAAATTAAGACAAAAAACGTCTTTTATACCTTGAATAGACAAATCTATGAGGTATAATTTTTATTATGAAATAATCCAATCATTATGAATGAGATAAGACGTTATCTAACATATATATATATATAATAAATAAAGTTTGATATCTGTATTCGTTTCACAATATATATAATATACAAATCAATATATATATTGTAACCTAAATAAATGAATCAAAAAAAGATAAATATTACCATATAAGTGAAGGAGTTCAAATATCAAAATTAAAGGTTGATCAAATTATTAATAACCAGTATTATATGGAAATCACGTATAGGGAAATCACGTGAAGTGAGTACACTAGTAATTCAATAAAATATAACTCAGGTATACAGACAGTAATCTTATCCACTTTCATTTCTTGGTTTGATGTGAAGTGCATGTTTAAACAAATACTAAGTGAATATGGTCTAGCAGGGCGCCACTAGATTATCTGAATCTAGACATGGTTATATCTGATAACCTTTCACATGTACCGGGTTTGAATCCCTTTTTGGTACTTTATTTCTAATAAAAATGAGAGATTTTTGCTTTTTGAGCCATATCACTATAAGCACTAATATTTAGGTAAAAGTAAAACATCTATAAACCAAAGTGGAGTATACTAGACATAAATCATTTCTCAGATCTTAACATAACAAATGTGTTTCAATATTTTATAAGTTCACTAGCTCAGATTATATATAACTAATTTAGGATGGCAATTCACTCATCCTTGCATGAAATAGATGATGGGATGTGGTTATAATAATACTAAGAAATCACTAAATATTATGAAATTAATATTTATTTATGGCCTTTAAACAGTTAAACAGCTCATTAATTAAAACGTTGATAATGATGATGATGACGATAATAATAACAATAATGACAAGGGTTTCAACTACAGCTCTAGGACTAAGCCTAAACATAAAACTAAATTTTATAAAGAAATGCATAATTATTGCTTAATTTTAGCATACTTACTTATATCTTAAATAACTAATATTCAACCATTGATGATGATGAATAATCACACTTAACAAAGACTACACTTAATGAAATATATACGCCTCGTTTAATAAAACAAACTAATATTTATTACTACATTTCTAACGTATACATAAAAATTTCTAGATAAATATGAAAATTGACATGAATAATAAAAATAATTGATTATATAACAATCCTCAGATTAATTTTAAGTTCTTCCCCCTTTCCCTTCAAATGTATTTTGTATTAAGTTGGACGTCACATTGACCATGAAAAGTATTTCATGAGAAAAGTATTAAAAAAAAATATTATCTGCTCATTAGCACACATACTTTAAAATCCAACATGTAAATAGAATGTAAAAAAAAATGTTAGTAAAAATTGAAAGAGCAAGTTTTAGAAAAAAGTTTTAAATTATTTTCTCCCCCTCCCTTCCAAGCGCTGAAATCTATACTGAACTTGAAACAAAATAATCTAATATTCTAATACTACTCATTATTCCACATTCACTTCCAATTATACACATATAAAAATATTATTATGTATGTGCGTGTTTTATCCCATGATAACAAAATATTATTTAAAACCAAAATAATAATATATTAGTTAAAACTAAAATCATAATACCATAAAAAAAAAATTGTTTTACATATTCATATTTCATAACTGTAAAATTAATAAACATATAATTTTGATACATTCAAGATAATTTATGAAGCTCAAAGTTATTTTAGTAAGACATTCTTGTTTTTAATTGATCTGAATAGTCTTTAAAAGTTCTTTAAATCAAATATACCACTTTATTGCTAAAATGTTTATTAAGACTGATATCATAAAGAAAATAGATATAAAAAGTCATATTACCGATCTTTTGCTTGTGACGAATTTCCAAGGGTTCAAACTTGTCTTGTATAATGCTTATATTTCTCAGCTACCATTTCCGTTTTACTGGGAACAATCTCTTTCTTGAGGTTGATGACTATTTGATGATGGTGACTCTATTGAGGTTATTTGCTTTAGTGGATAATTTGGAAATCATTATAGTAAATTTTCTTCTCTTCTTGTCAAGCATGTGGATGAAATACAGCAGTTGTTTTCCCATTTGTAAATTTTCTTGAGTTTAAAATCAGTTGTTGTAACAATTAATTGGACTTGATGATTAATATTTATCAGTAGATTAATTCATCTTCTTTGAATGCAGGTGAATGCTTTCTTACTTCTATTAAAACATCTTATTTATCTGGTCAGTTGAAAGGTGTAGAATATTATTTTAGACACATCTTTTCTTTCCTATGTGATGTGCAGCTTCCCCAGATGGTCCGGCAAATGGAATATACATATAATTTTTCTAGCAAGCCATTTTTTTTTATTTTCAACGTTCAATATTATAGTTTAATAATCTGAATCAATCACAATAATAATCTAAGACAGCTTTTTATATCCAATTTTTAGCTACCTTAACCAATCAGAGATAGCATCACTTGCTATTTTTGGACAAATTTGTTTTAATTAGATCTGTAATTTATTTTCAACTATATTATTTTTCAACTGAAAAGTTTAATCCTTTTTCCAGACACTTTTGTTTTAAAAAAAAAAATAGACTCAATTCTTATTTCCTTTCTTTTGTTTTTTCTTTCTTTTTAACATCCAGGTAACACTTCAAATCTTTGAGCTTCCTTCTTTAGATCTTGATAAGACAAATTTCAAAAATTATAGCTCCAAAGTGACAATCATTTACAAAAAAAATCCACTACAAAGATCGATATCTGATTAAACAGATTTCCTGTTTTAACAAAAAAAATTGTACAAAAAAAAATAATTTGACAGATTTAATACTTCCTTTTCTTTCAATATTTAGGAAATGTAAAATTTTGTATGTAATGTACACACATCCTGCATTCTTTCAAATCATTCATAAACTAACCTTAAATAATATGATTGCTAGCTTAGTAATTATAACCCAATTATTTAATTAAATCTGTAACTTTTAAATCCCAATTATAATTAAAGAAAAGCAAAATAGAAGTATAGAATAAAATGTTAGAATTGATCAAGCATAGCTTAGTTTTAAAGAAAGTTAAAATGTTGAATATTTGAAATATAAAACAAATAAATAATTTACACATACATTGCCTATATGTATGCATTGTAACTTTGCTTTTTAAAGAAAATTTAAATATTAAATATTTTAAATGTGTGTATTACCTTTCTATCAACACACAAACAAATAAAGCATATAATTGTTGACCCATTCTTTGTCTAAAGTGTTTAAGATTTTGATCTGGTAGGGTTTGAACTTGGATGCCCTACAGCTTCATTTATGATTATATAAAATTGTGATGATGATTTTTGGTTTACCTTTTCTACATGCACATTACTATAAATTTGGCTAGTGACCAAATTGTAATGGCACAACTTTCTCCCCCTTCGGATAAAATCATCAGCACTTTTGTTTTAACTATATTTTTAAAAAAAATCTTAACTAATAAATACACTAATAATAATAAACACATAATATATATAAAAAATTAACTACTGCTAAATATATTTTTCATTAAAAAAAAATAATTTATTTGGAGATCTTTGCCAGGCTATTCTGCTGAAGTATAAGGGATCAAACTCCTAGCATTATAGGTTCCTTTGTTCCCCTCAAGAGCAGCAAGCATAAAGGCATTTTCTCCTATTTTCTTAGTAATTTGGAATGGCTTTTTCTTTTCAAATCATATTGCGGTCTGCATAAAATTGCACATGTACATCCAGTCCATTTTTAATATTTCCATTTTTCATCTTGACTGGATATTTATAAAACATCTCTGGAGGAATTATTTTATATAACCTCCTCTTACAAACTCCATTTAGAAATATGGACTCTTGGTACCATACGTAATATGCCTTGAAGTTTTTCGGAAAGATTGACTCTCTATACCATACATACTTTATTTTTAAATTTTCCAGAAAGATTGACTCTCTGTACCATATATAATTCATTCTTAAATCTTCCAGAGAGGTTGATTCTCTGGGCCACGTATAATTTATTTTTAAAATTTCTAGAAAGGTTGACTCTTTGTACCATATATAAGGCACATTTAACTCTTCCAGAGCATTTAAATTTTTCAGAGAGATTGATTCTCTGTATGATATATAATGGACATTTAAACTCTTCAGAGACATTGACTCTCTGTGCCATGTATAATTTATTTTTGACTTTTCCAGACCAGTTGAATTTTTTAGAGAGATTTGGACATTTACATTTTTCAGAGAGATAGATTCTCTGACCCATATATAATGGACATTTAAACTCTTCAGAGAGATTGACTCTCGGTACCAGAGATAATTCATTACATCTTCCAGAGAGGTTGATTCTCTGTGCCATGTATAATTTATTTTTAAACTCTCTAAAAAGGTTGATTCTTTGTACCAAATATAAGGCACACTTAAATTTAACAGAGCATTTAAATTTTTCAGAGAGATTGATTCTCTGTCTGATACCCACTGGACATTTACATTTTTCAGAGAGATTGCCTCTCTATACCATATATAAGGTATCTCCAATCTATTTAAGAAGACAGATTTTTGAAACCACACATGCTGGTTTGTTACTAGATTGAGAACTACAGACTGTTGAAACTTTTGCTCTCTTTCTAAAATAACTGGTTTCATCTCCCTTATTGCCTCTCTTAAATCAATAATCTTATTGGATGCATGAAGTTTTTCCTCCAACTCTCTTGTCCTTCTTTTCACTTCATGATCTATCCCAATCTGCTCTTTGGTCATCATCTCATTTACTTTCTTTACTGGGAGATTTGGTATTATGGCTAATATCGGCCTTTCTACTTCTTTTTCACCTTGTGGATTGTTAACTAAAGTAGGCATCCTTTTCTCTGACTGACTCTGTTCTGAGCTATCCCTACAGTCATCTGGACTGATGCTAACATCATTTTGCCTTGAATTTGGGTTTGACTGATTCTGCAATCCTATATCAACTCGATTTCTTAATTCCCCTATTTTCTGATAGAGATCTTCCATCTTGGGGTTCATGTATTCCATAACATACGCCTTCTGGTTCTCCTCAACCTTCTCTAACATAACACCCAATTCATGTTGATTTATTCTGGGTCCCTCTTCTAAAGAACTTGATTTGTCCCTTTTCACTATCTCCTCCCTAAAGCTATCCATTTGTTTCCCCAATTCTTTCCTAAGATTTTGGTCAATTTGTACACACTCATTTGCCATGCTTCCCTTAAATTCTCGTATTTCCTTTTCTAAGCCACTAAACTTATTTTTCATAGTGAGGGTTTGATCTACACAGCCCAAAGTGGCTTCCTTATATGAGTCCACTTTGGCTACCACCTCCTCTAATCTAATATGAATTTCTGCAGAAGTTATTTCGGCATTTTTTTCTATGCATTCTGATATGGATTGGGAGACCAAACCATGGACCTCATTCCTAACTAACTGAATTTCTCTCTTATTTTCTACGATAGACTGCTCCACTTGAGCCTTTAATGACTGTAGTCCCTGACAGCCCTCCTGTTTGGTGACTTCCATAGACCTACACACTCCTTCTATCCTCTCCTCTAATGACACAAACCTATTTTTACACTCTATATTGGACCCTTCTATCCTATTTTCCAAAGCGATGATCATTTGGTTGTTATTGTCAATAGAGTTCTCTAGATTTACCCTTAAACCTTCTATACTTTTCTCCATAGATTGACCTATCTTTTGTTCTAGATTTTCCATCCTTTGCTTACTATCTTCTCTTAGACTTTCTATATTTTGCTTACTATCTTTTCTTAGACTTTCTATATTTTTCTCTATCTTTTGTTCTAGATTTACCATACTTTTATTATTTTTCTCTATCTTTTGTTCTAGATTTACCATACTTTTATTATTTTTCTCTATACTTTTATTATTTTTCTCTATCTTTTGTTCTAGATTTACCATACTTTGCTTACTATCTTCTCTCATACTTCTGAGCATCTGCATTATCATGTCCATGTCTGATGGTGCCATCTTTGCTATTTGAGCCTGGCCCACTTCTGACTCCTCATCTACTTCCACACTTGAGGCTGTATTACTGATACTAACATTAAAGGCATCTTCCTCTACTTCCTCTCTTTCCTTTTGTGTTTTTAAGAAAACCTCCCCATCCTCTTCTTCAGTATGAAAACGATCACTGATTCCTGGTATTGGGGCACCTTCCTCTTCCATAACCTCTTCCATACTATAATTTAGTTCACTCATGTTATAAAACTATGTATATCCCATCTGTACTTCCCTGACCATCAGAAATCCACACATCTTCTCCCTGTCTGACACCTATTCTGACCAACTGACTGATTTGATTTTCACCTTATTATGCATTACAAATACAACAAAAAAATAAATTTTAATATCCTTATTTAATGAACTACACAACAATAATCTATATAGTACATGTCTGTCTGTAATAGCCCAAATTATACATTCATCCATTCTCCCAGAAATCCGACAGATATTGACAGTCCACAGAATGACTAGCAGTTCACAATCTTGAGATAAATAAAAGAATTCAGTCACAGCACTATAATCACACAATGCATCACGAGCACTCAGAAGATCATCCCAATTCGATCACTATTAACTACCACAACCCTTGATTAAATGAAGCAAACTCTGTTGCAATAAAAGATGTATTAAGTCTTAGGGGCTAAAATAGATAAACTATGCCTTGCTCTCTCTCTTGGAGTCTTATGTGGCAAGTATCAAGGAATGCCCTGCTTATTATAGACTACAAAAACGAAACCTTGCTCTCTCTCTTGGAGACTTATAGGCTGGTATCATGGCAGGACTGCTGTTAACTGCTTCATGATAAAATAAAGATAACATATAAATTGGGTTGGAGCAGTGAATGGGTTTGATCATTCATAAGTTACACGAAATACATAGCATTCTCAAGGCAATGACAAAACTCTCCACTCATCATCAAAACTGCAATCTAACCAACCAAACTCCAACGATCAACCATCCAATCAAACCTCTAAAATCATAGACTTTTTACAAAATGAACTCCCCAAACACACATGAGACTACTATTCCATAATTCATCACTATTACTATGCCTATCCTATCTGGCAATAAATTATTTTAATGTTCCACAAAAAAAATCTATTATTTATTTCACCTTTGTCTTAAGTTGTGATATTCATCTCTATTTTCAAAATTGATAAAAAAAAAAAAAAAAACAAGCTGTTTTATGGCTGTACCCATTTTATCATCATCAATGAAAAATTAAATCATATTAAACATCATCATCTAAAATAAGACTGTTTGGCCAAGAAAATTTTGTAAGACAAAAAAAATTTTTTACTGAGAGAAAAAAAAAATTTTACTAAAAAAAAATTTCCTTATTTTTAACCACACATCTCCCATCATTCTATAGACTCTCTTTTTCAGGTATATGGCAAAATATCAGGCCCCAGTTGGGTGTCCATTGTAACCTAAATAAATGAATCAAAAAAAGATAAATATTACCATATAAGTGAAGGAGTTCAAATATCAAAATTAAAGGTTGATCAAATTATTAATAACCAGTATTATATGGAAATCACATATAGGGAAATCACGTGAAGTGAGTACACTAGTAATTCAATAAAATATAACTCAGGTATACAGACAGTAATCTTATCCACTTTCATTTCTTGGTTTGATGTGAAGTGCATGTTTAAACAAATACTAAGTGAATATGGTCTAGCAGGGCGCCACTAGATTATCTGAATCTAGACATGGTTATATCTAATAACCTTTCACATGTACCGGGTTTGAATCCCCTTTTTGGTACTTTATTTCTAATAAAAATGAGAGATTTTTGCTTTTTGAGCCATATCACTATAAGCACTAATATTTAGGTAAAAGTAAAACATCTATAAACCAAAGTGGAGTATACTAGACATAAATCATTTCTCAGATCTTAACATAACAAATGTGTTTCAATATTTTATAAGTTCACTAGCTCAGATTATATATAACTAATTTAGGATGGCAATTTACTCATCCTTGCATGAAATAGATGATGGGATGTGGTTATAATAATACTAAGAGATCACTAAATATTATGAAATTAATATTTATTTATGGCCTTTAAACAGTTAAACAGCTCATTAATTAAAACGTTGATAATGATGATGATGACGATAATAATAACAATAATGACAAGGGTTTCAACTACAGCTCTAGGACTAAGCCTAAACATAAAACTAAATTTTATAAAGAAATGCATAATTATTGCTTAATTTTAGCATACTTACTTATATCTTAAATAACTAATATTCAACCATTGATGATGATGAATAATCACACTTAACAAAGACTACACTTAATGAAATATATACGCCTCGTTTAATAAAACAAACTAATATTTATTACTACATTTCTAACGTATACATAAAAATTTCTAGATAAATATGAAAATTGACATGAATAATAAAAATAATTGATTATATAACAATCCTCAGATTAATTTTAAGTTCTTCCCCCTTTCCCTTCAAATGTATTTTGTATTAAGTTGGACGTCACATTGACCATGAAAAGTATTTCATGAGAAAAGTATTAAAAAAAAATATTATCTGCTCATTAGCACACATACTTTAAAATCCAACATGTAAATAGAATGTAAAAAAAAATGTTAGTAAAAATTGAAAGAGCAAGTTTTAGAAAAAAGTTTTAAATTATTTTCTCCCCCTCCCTTCCAAGCGCTGAAATCTATACTGAACTTGAAACAAAATAATCTAATATTCTAATACTACTCATTATTCCACATTCACTTCCAATTATACACATATAAAAATATTATTATGTATGTGCGTGTTTTATCCCATGATAACAAAATATTATTTAAAACCAAAATAATAATATATTAGTTAAAACTAAAATCATAATACCATAAAAAAAAAAATTGTTTTACATATTCATATTTCATAACTGTAAAATTAATAAACATATAATTTTGATACATTCAAGATAATTTATGAAGCTCAAAGTTATTTTAGTAAGACATTCTTGTTTTTAATTGATCTGAATAGTCTTTAAAAGTTCTTTAAATCAAATATACCACTTTATTGCTAAAATGTTTATTAAGACTGATATCATAAAGAAAATAGATATAAAAAGTCATATTACCGATCTTTTGCTTGTGACGAATTTCCAAGGGTTCAAACTTGTCTTGTATAATGCTTATATTTCTCAGCTACCATTTCCGTTTTACTGGGAACAATCTCTTTCTTGAGGTTGATGACTATTTGATGATGGTGACTCTATTGAGGTTATTTGCTTTAGTGGATAATTTGGAAATCATTATAGTAAATTTTCTTCTCTTCTTGTCAAGCATGTGGATGAAATACAGCAGTTGTTTTCCCATTTGTAAATTTTCTTGAGTTTAAAATCAGTTGTTGTAACAATTAATTGGACTTGATGATTAATATTTATCAGTAGATTAATTCATCTTCTTTGAATGCAGGTGAATGCTTTCTTACTTCTATTAAAACATCTTATTTATCTGGTCAGTTGAAAGGTGTAGAATATTATTTTAGACACATCTTTTCTTTCCTATGTGATGTGCAGCTTCCCCAGATGGTCCGGCAAATGGAATATACATATAATTTTTCTAGCAAGCCATTTTTTTTTATTTTCAACGTTCAATATTATAGTTTAATAATCTGAATCAATCACAATAATAATCTAAGACAGCTTTTTATATCCAATTTTTAGCTACCTTAACCAATCAGAGATAGCATCACTTGCTATTTTTGGACAAATTTGTTTTAATTAGATCTCTAATTTATTTTCAACTATATTATTTTTCAACTGAAAAGTTTAATCCTTTTTCCAGACACTTTTGTTTTAAAAAAAAAAATAGACTCAATTCTTATTTCCTTTCTTTTGTTTTTTCTTTCTTTTTAACATCCAGGTAACACTTCAAATCTTTGAGCTTCCTTCTTTAGATCTTGATAAGACAAATTTCAAAAATTATAGCTCCAAAGTGACAATCATTTACAAAAAAATCCACTACAAAGATCGATATCTGATTAAACAGATTTCCTGTTTTAACAAAAAAAAAATTGTACAAAAAAAAATAATTTGACAGATTTAATACTTCCTTTTCTTTCAATATTTAGGAAATGTAAAATTTTGTATGTAATGTACACACATCCTGCATTCTTTCAAATCATTCATAAACTAACCTTAAATAATATGATTGCTAGCTTAGTAATTATAACCCAATTATTTAATTAAATCTGTAACTTTTAAATCCCAATTATAATTAAAGAAAAGCAAAATAGAAGTATAGAATAAAATGTTAGAATTGATCAAGCATAGCTTAGTTTTAAAGAAAGTTAAAATGTTGAATATTTGAAATATAAAACAAATAAATAATTTACACATACATTGCCTATATGTATGCATTGTAACTTTGCTTTTTAAAGAAAATTTAAATATTAAATATTTTAAATGTGTGTATTACCTTTCTATCAACACACAAACAAATAAAGCATATAATTGTTGACCCATTCTTTGTCTAAAGTGTTTAAGATTTTGATCTGGTA
>JAQFVV010007418.1:52870-92571 GCA_028023455.1 Epiperipatus broadwayi | reverse complement strand
AATATTGGGATCTTATAATTTTATCAATATAGATAAAATATAAGAATGTCATTTTGTTCAATAGTCATCCAAGTCATGTAATAAATATGTACTGAATGAGTTTGAACTCAAGTACACTATAAATCGATACTTATCTAGATTGAAAACAATCTAGTGGTCCCCATCGGAAACTTATGTACTTAGCTAAACTGAATAAAGAGTGATATCATCCTCCCTTTCCAACTTCATAATATTAGTTTTATAAAATATATTTTTTTTATAGTTGTCATGAATAGCTTTACCGTAGTAGGACTTATGACCATGAATGATCTTATATATTTGGAAGAAGGATAGGAAGGATTACTTTGTTGAAGAACCTAGTATTGGGAGATGTTTATAAGGCACTCCAGGAATCTCACAGTGGGTACTTTTATTCAGTTGCTATATTTAATATTATTTTTTGTTAGATGACAATGGCCAGTATGTTTTATTGTTCAAATGACTACCTCAATATATAAATAAATACCAAGAATCTTTAATGCTGATATTTTCAAGTACGGTGATTCTATAATTTCTTTATCTATGCTATGATGAATTAATATAGTTACAAATGGTACAGATTGGATAGGCATATATCTAATAATTAATAATTTCCCCTATCTAAATATTTATTATGGTTACAAATGTGACAAAAAATTTACAAATTATAGTTACAAATACATATCTTTTATATTAATTTAATAATTACAAGTAATAAATATTTATATTAAGATTTATAAATATTGTTACAAATGGCGCACCAACTAGGGCTCGAAATAAGCCAAATAATGGCTTGAAATACCCCACATACATGAGAGATGGGTAGTATATAGTGATGACAGATGTATAGTTTAAAAAAAAAAAAAAAAAAGAATATTTTTTTTTTGTGCAATTTTTTTATTATTAGTGTATACAAATATTTTGGCCTGATGTTTAGATGATGATGATTACTGTTATTGCATTTTTGATGATGATAAATGAATACAGTCATTATAGAGCTTAGTTTCAATTTTTAAAATATAATGATATCACAACTTATAATGTATTAAAGTTAATAACACTGTTTTTTTATATATTTGCTTATCAATTAAATAAGCATAGAAATATTAATAGCCTTGAAGTGTGGAATAATAATTTTGTTCATATTTGAAAAGTTTGTGTTATGAATTTATGATTTTGGAGGTTGGATTGGATATAATATTGTTGGAGTTTGGTTGGTTGTGTTACGGTTTTGATGATGGATGGAAAATTTTTGTCATTACCTTGAGAATGTGATGTATTCATGCCACTGGTGATTGATTTATCTCATTCACTGCTCCAACCCAGATTATAATATCAGTTGTTTTATCATGAAGCAGTTAACAGTAGGCCTGCCATGATTTCGCCTCTAAGACTCCAGAGAGGCAAGGCATGATTTTTCTGATACATATATATTTCGCCTCTGAGACTCCAGAGAGAGCAAGGCAGTATTTTGTTTTACTGATATATAATTGTTGCCTCTAAGACTTTAAAAATAAGCAAGGCAGTATTTGACAAATTAAAGCCCCTAAGACTTGGGAAGTAAGCAGGGCAATGCAACAATGTTTGCAATAAACTATTATGGGTTGTAGTAGCTTAGAGTGATTGAATTGGGGTGATCATCTGAGTGTTCATGGAGCATTGTGTGCTTTAGGTGCAGTGATTGAATTCTTTTGTCTATCTCATGATTGTGAATTGCTAATCATTCTTTTGGCTGTCAATATCTGTCTAGATCTCTAGAAGGATAGATGAGTATATAAATGACTTGAGACATGAACTCTGTTATAAATCTAGCACATATGTTATATAAGTAATCTTTTTTTTTTGCTTAAGTGTATTAAAAGGGCATAGAGAGAGTTAAGTTTTATAAAAGCATGAAAAACTAGATAAATGATGGCATAATAAAGGACACACATATACAGAGATAGGCTTTTTCTTAAATAAATGTTTTAAATAGTACTATGACCTCATACTTTATCAATCATATATAGGTAAAGGAAAAAGAGTGATGATGGAGGTTAAGTTAATTAAAGGCACTAAAGATATAGATAGATTGATGGGGAGAATTATGGCTGAGAAAGAGTGGTTGAAAATTTTAAGGTATATGAGGATAGATAAAGGTGTTTGACTCTGGATGTATAGGAAATCAGGGAGCAGAACAATAAATCAGAACAGAATAAATCAGAATATACTAAATCAAACAGAAATAAGTAATATAAATATTTTATAAATTTATGATGGAGCAAGAAAAAGAATTTGTCATGGAAGGAAAGGAGGAGGTAGTAAGGCAAAGCCAACCAGAGTGGTTGCAAATAATGATGTTACAGTTTAAAGAAATGAATCAGAAAATAGATCAGCACTTCAAAAAAATGAATCAGAAAATGGATCAGCACTTCCAAACAATGCATGAGTCTATCAATAGACAGTCTCAGAGACTTGACAATAAGATGGATCAACCATCACCAGAAATGAATGATCAAGTAACTGATTTAGGTAAAGAAACTGATAATAAGATGACCAGTCCAGAACAAGAAATAGTGCCAGAGAGTTATGTGACTGTAGTCAAGCCATATGAAAATGATGAGGTAGCTGCTGTTCAAGAACAATGTAATCCCAAAGAGGATATATACAGTGAGATACATAACCTAGAAATAAAGGTAGCCACTGTACAGGAACAAATTGACCTCAGGAAAGATGTAGTCAGTAAAGCTAGTTTCTTAGAATTAAAGATAGCTGCTGATGTATATGCCCCAGTAAATGTAGCAGACAAGTTTGAGACATTGGGAGCTACCAAAAGGATAGCTGAAAGTTATCATAGAGAGGAGGAGAGCTATGGCTATAAAGTCTCCAATATGAGAATGGGAACAAACCAGTTAGGCAGACAATTTCCCACAAAACCTGGCAAACCAAACATAGGAATGCCTGGAAATATATATATAAATGTAGCAGACAAGTTTGAGACATTGGGAGCTACCAAAAGGATAGCTGAAAGTTATCATAGAAAGGAGGAGAGCTATGGCTATAAAGTCTCCAATATGAGAATGGGAACAAACCAGTTAGGCAGACAATTTCCCACAAAACCTGGCAAACCAAACATAGGAATGCCTGGGAATATATATATGGTAATAGAAGAGGTGCACTCCCCAATGAGAGTGGCAGACCTATTGGATGCCCTGGGAGTCGCAGAAAGGAAAATGAAAGGTTATTCTAGGATGGAGGAGAGATATAGTTATAAGATCTCCACCATTAGGATTATAAACAACCAATTAGGCTGACACTATCCCATGAAACCTAGTAAACCAAACATAGGTAGGCCTGGGAATGATTCCCATCAGCAAATGCAAAATAGTGACCCGCAGAAGCATACATTCAAAAAGTTCTATAATATATATGAAGGGCCATTCATGCTCAAGGAAAGAAAAGGGGAAAATGCATTTGTACTAGAATCGTCAGAAGGAGTAAAAGGCACATATAATGTATGTAGCCTAAAACCAATAGCACTCATGACCTAAGCAATTTTTTTTATATTCAAAATTTTTTTTTTGTTTGGGGGTGAGGCAAATGTACATATACATATAGTATTCAATTATTTAAAAAAAAATTTTTTTTATTCTTTTATACATACAGAGATTTATATGTATAGATTTATTATTATGAATAAGCAGTTTTTTTTTGTGATTTATTATATAATATTTTTTTTATTAAATAATGTGTTAAATTTATTTAACTTTCATTTTGTTAAAATAGAGTAAATCAGAAAAGTGTGAAACAAGGCAATTAAGATTGTTAGATTAGGAGATAAAAAAAATGTACACGTGTGAAACAATGAATACATCTGTACAAATACAAATACGCTTTTACACCTATTTCTGATGGCTATAGATGGCCAGCTTTGTTGTTATCTGTATCTTAAGATTATTTTTACAAAAGAGGTGCTTTGATGTAGATAACGATAGCGATCAATTATAAGTCGTTATTGATTCTGACCGACGTCAAACTTGTGAAGCTTTGATTTTTTTTTAAGATAAAGATTTCCAGATGTTTTTTTTTCTTTGGTTGAAATTCACGCTATAAATGATTGAAACAATTTTTTAATCAGTTAGTCATAAATTTTTAAAAGAGATGATCAGTCAGTCATAAATTTTTAAAGAGATGATCAGTCAGTCTTAAAAATTTCTTTAGAGAGATGATCAGTTAGTCTTAATTTTTTTTTTAGAGTGAGAGTCACTCAAATTATTATTATTTTGAGACTCAACTCAGTCGGTCCTTCCTTGTTATTATTCTTAAGCAGAAATGTAAGCTTGGATTTTTTTTTTAAAAGAGAGTGAACGCTTTAATTTTTTTTTTCTCACTCCTTGAAAGTTGAAAAAAAAAAGAGCAAATGAAATGTGCGTTTATATAAAGCAATTTCCAGAAATATTAAAGAAGAGGAGAGAAATGGAACAAGATTGAATTTATTATAAGTTAGTAATAATTATAAAAATGATATTAACATATTTGGTTATGCATAAGACTATGCCTCTGCATTGCTAAACCATCTTTTTCTGCTTCCTGGTTAATACAGAATGAGTCAAAATCGCTGATCTATCTATGAAGTCATGTATCCAGTAATAACCAACAAAATGATAGATTTTGAAGCCAACCACACAAGCTATATGGAATGCTTTGTTTCTAGTTCCTGGCTTATTAAAAGCTCATTACCTTCGAATGAATGGAGAAGAGGAAATAGGAGGAAAAGAAAATTTACAACAGCCATGTAGAACCAAGTTTGAAGCCATAAATCAAATTTTTGTTGATTTACCTCAATCATCTAAAGTGTCGACAGCAATTATTTTTTTAAAGAAGAGAAACAAGCAAATCCACCGGTACCTACTTATTCAAAGTACTTATAATAACTTTTTTTTAAATGGTAGAAGGAAGCCAATCAACAGTGAATAATAATGGAATTGAAGAAACAAGAAAGTCAATTGATTCAGCATTATCTTAAAAGTATCTGCAATAACTTTCTTTTTTGTTGTTGTTGTTGTTGGTGAGCAAAGAAAAGAAGTCTGAAAATTCAAATTCAGGACATTAATAAGAAGTAAAAAGTAGACGGGTAAATATGAACTTTCTTTGACCGATTTTATTCTTTTACTTATTAAAAGTAAACCTTAATTTACTGGTCAAAGCAATTTTCTTTTTTGATACAGAAACATTAAAGACTTGTTTATCTATAGTTATTTGCAATATCTCACAACATAGCACAAACATAGTTTAAATCTTTAAACTTAAATTCTTCATTATTTTTTTATATTATATATTGTAATGTTGAAATTTTTTTTTTCATTGTTCTTCAGTTGTTAATGATGATGAGCAACCTATAGATATATGCATTTATAATGTTTTTTATTTTTATTTTATCTTGTTGCATATTAAAAAATTAATATATGTATTTTATTTTATTTCGCTATAAGGTTGCAAAAGAAAAAGAGATATTTTTATATATGTAATTTATGGGTATACATTTTAAACATATATGTTAACATTACCGAATGCTTGAATGTGTAATTGCTTACCCAAACACATCAAAGAATAGGTTATATATGATTAGTTTAAAATGGTAAATTAAAAAGTAGGGCATTACATTTGAATGGAAATGAAATAACACATACAAATTTCACCTGAAATTTATTTTATGATATGATGAGTAAGAAAAGTCTTAAATAAGCATTTATAGAATATGTATTTTTTTTAATATTGATTTAAGTCAGCTTATTTTGAGATATCAAGAAAAGTGACAAACCAAATATATTAAGTTTATTTGCTTATACTTATATGAATTTTTATATTAATAAGCCATTTATTTAATTGTCGATTTGACTTTAAAGAAGGAAAGAAAGAGTAGTAGTGTTAATAAAATATAATTATATATCTTAATTGGTTTCCGAGTTATTATTAAGAATATTGTGGGGTTTTTTTTGTCTTAATTCTATCATTTTAATTCATCATCATTGCTCGCAGTTATTAAGTATTACCATTCGTATATAATGAGCAATCACTTGCAAATATTAAGCGTCCGCAAAATAATAGGTAAACTAGAATGTTGATATTTGAGTATTTAAGGATTATGCTTGAGAATAAACAAATTTTGATAATTATAATTCAACATAGAAAGCTAAAATTGTGTTGTGTCCTGGAATTTAAATCATCCTCATCAAAAATGGATATCATGTTATTAGTTAAAAATGTTTCAAATAATACTATATAAAAGTTATGATCGCCATCAATCATCATTAATAAATTATAATCATTAAATTGTAGTAAATAGGGGTTTATAGAAAATTGAATTTTATGCAAAGAGATTCATGATGATCAATCATCACCATTAGTATTATTAAATCCCAGTATGAAATAGGATAATTTTAATAGATGCCTATAAGTTTATAAAGATGAATTTATTGTTGTGAGTTTATTGATAAGCCATGGCTGGTATCATCATCACTATTATAATCATTATTATGATATCACTATTATAATCATTATTATGACATCACTATTATAATCATTATTATGATATCACTATTATTATCATTATTATCATCATCATCATTATTACCTTTATTGTGATAAATAATCTAGTTAAATGGCCATCAATATCAATAATGGTCTTCACATGCTTGTTTGGAAGCCATTAATAGGATTATACATGTCTGTTCATCAATATACGCTAATGGGCTAGCAATGTCTATAAGAATCTTTGATCTATAGTATAAACTTTGGTAATATTGAGATCTTATAATTTTATCAATATAGATAAAATATAAGAATGTCATTTTTGTTCAATAGTCATCCAAGTCATGTGTAATAAATATGTACTGAATGAGTTTGAACTCAAGTACACTATAAATCGATACTTATCTAGATTGAAAACAATCTAGTGGCGCTCATGGGAAAACACATGTACTTAGCTAAACTGAATAAAGAGTGATATCATCTTTTTCCAACTTCATAATATTAGTTTTATAAAATATTTTTTTTATAAGTTGTCATGAAAAGCACCCATGTGTGCATATGACCATGAATGGTCTTATATATTTGGAAAGAAGGATAGGAAAGATTCTTTGTTAGAGGAACCTAGTATTGAAGATAAGCATAAGGCACTCCAGGAATCTCACAGTGGGTACTTTTATTCAGTTGCTATATTTAATATTATTTTTATTAGATGACAATGGCCAGTATGTTTTATTGTTCAGATGACTGCCCCAATATATAAATAAATACTAAGAATCTTTAATGCTGATATTTTCAAGTGGCACAGTGATTCTATAATTTCTTTATCTATGCTATGATGAATTACTATAGTTACAAATGGTACAGATTGGATAGGCATATATCTAATAATTAATAATTTCCCCTATCTAAATATTTATTATGGTTACAAATGTGACATATTAAAATAGTTACAAATTATAGTTACAAATACATATCTTTTATATTAATTTAATAATTTACAAATACATATTTATAATAATTTATAAATATTGTTACAAATGGATTGAAATATGCCACACACCTGAGAGAGGTGTATTTCTATGTTAATTTAAATAGTTACAAAAATACATATTTATATTAATTTATAAAATATTGTTACAATATGTAATATATAAAGAGCGTGCTAATAGCTCTAAGCAAGTTTATTTATTTTATTTTTTATGATAAATGCTACAAGAAAAAACACCTGAAGTCTTTATATATATATAATATAGAAATAAAACAAACTAACTCCTTCTTTTTAAACCTTGATTTAAAACGAATTCATTTTTTCTCTACCACAGATAGATGATGATGTCACAAGACATTTAATTCAAATTAATATGGTTAGCAAATGGATATTTAAACATATTTATTTATTGTATAAAAATATTTGTGACATACATAATTCAAAATAAATTTTTCAAGTATATAACTGAAATATAAAAAGCGTAAAAATTATAAGTTATAACTCTGTTTGTATATATATATATATATATATGACATACTTTTAAAAATTATATCAGTTTAATTATATCACCCTATATATATATATATATATATATAGCCAGCAACAATAATTTATATGTGCCATCTCAGAATTCTTGAGATGGGCAATAGAGCAAATAATATTAATAAAGGTCAAAATTAAACAATGGTGTTATAGTTGATAGTTATCCAACAAATATTTACAAATACAATAATATTGAGTGTAGGTAGAAAAAAAGTTGTTTAGTTTTTTGCTTATAATTTAAAAGAGCTGATTCTTTTCTTTTGGATATGAATGTGGCATTGCTTTAATTGTTGTTTTTTGTGTGCTGCATGTAATCAAGTATAAATATTATTGCTTGCCCTATTCTGTAGTGATCTTTTGATGGTTTTGCATTTGTGTAATTAAACTGAATTACATATTGATCACTACTTCTTTCAGATAAAATAAATAGATATCAGAATTATTTAAAGAAAAATAACATAAAGTCAAATGGTAAGCCTAAGTTTTCTTTTAAAAGTAGTCATGGTGTTTATATAAAATCAGCTTGTTTAAAATTTGAAATTAAAAATTGTAAGTTCACATATAATTTGATTATTTACTTATTTTTGTAAACTTACATTAAATATTTCTATTTCATAAATACATGATGTGCATAATGTAATTATATTTTAATATAATGTGTGTTTTTAAATCAGAAAATAAATAAAATTAAAAAGAAAGAGATTTAAAGCAAGAAATGAAAAGCTTATTAAAAAACAAAGCTACATGTTTTTTAAAAAAATTTAATCATAATTATAAATTGAGTTTTTAATTTACAAAAATTAAACATAATATACTTTTATTGATAATATGTTAATAAAAATAAAGATGTGAAATTATTAAATACTTATTGAAAAATATTTTTTTAGCAAGAAGTTTAAAATAAAATCTTTTTCTCGTGTTATTTATTTAACTTGATTATCCTTTTTGGTCATTTAAAATTTAGCTATGTGAAGTTGGGATTTTTTTTTTGAAGTATAAATTTTAATAAATATTATGAAAATGTACTTTTTTAAGGACGAGTAAATATTTATTTATTAAAATATAAAGAACAAAAATGATTATCAAATCAACTAGTAGATCTTTTCAAAACACTACATATTGGAAAAATGGAAAAAATAATATTACAAACACACACACACTCATATATATATATATATAAGTCAGATGTCAGATGCTTATATATAGCTTGCACTTACAAATATGTAAAATTAAGAGCCTGCTAATGAGCTCTAAAGAAGCTTCTTTTTATGATAAATGCTACTACAAGAGAATGCATTCAAATCATTTTTATTTTGGATTGTCCCCATCCCCAGGGTAGTTTTGACCTATAGATCTCTTCAGTGAGAAGCTGGTACATTAGATTCAAAAAAACCAACTCAAGCTAAGCATTTATCTAAAAGTTAATTGTCAAGAAGAATAGCTGAAACATTTAGACATCTACATGTTTTTAAAGTCAGCTCTCCAACTAAAAAAATCATATGGGCCTGAACTTAATTCAGATACTCCATATATTAGTAGGATTAGCTATTTAATTTAATCAAAATACCAACAGCAAAATAATAATAGCATGCTCTTAATTTTACATATTTGTAAGTGCAAGCTATATATGCCATGTGGCATCTGACTTTTTTATTATTACTATTATATGGGGCTTTGACTAAATTAAATGGCTACACCTATTAATATATGTAGTATCTGAGATCTTCTTCTTGACAATTAACTTTTAGATAAATGCTTAGCTTGAATTGATTTTTCGAATCTAATGTCCCAGCTCCTCACTGAAGAGACCCATAGATCGAAACTGTTCTGGGGACAGGGACAATCCAAGATAAAAGTAATTTGAATGCCTTTTCTTGTAGTAGCATTTATCATAAAAAAAGCTTGTTTGAGCTCATTAGCATGCTACACCTTTACCCCACTTGGCGATGGCAATTGGTCTTCCAAAACTCATCGTTCAGCAAGAATATTGTATACAAAATACGTAATTATAATGGGGGTCTAAGGAAAAAAATTGGTCGGTTCCAGTCAACGTAAAATATCCACATTGGTTTCAAGGCTCAAAGATTTTCTTGATTTTTTCATGACAACGATGATTAAATACTTATCTAAAAAAAAAGGTTTTATATCACTAGGAAAAAAATGCATATTTTCACTTTAAAAAGTACAGAACATCAAAAAGAAACAGAAAGTAAAACTAAATTTGAATTTAAAGTTTTTATATTGTTCAGCAGAAGTTTTTCATTGTAATGAAAAAAAAAATCATACTGAAGTGCTTTTTTTTTTAATTTATATTACAGTATATATTACTACTATACATTTATGTTTATTACTTATGTGAAATTATTCAATTGAAAAACAATGTTTAATTATTAATTATTTAATTGAACATAAAGACTTATTACTGTACTCCACAGTAACAAAATGCTTAATGCTTTTCGTAAAGCAGTCAACTTTAGAAAAAAAAAATCAATTTATTTTAAAAGTAATAAATCTAACTTCTATTTTTCTAAAATATACTACTGGTTTATTTTTCTTACTGTATATTTTTAGTAATGTAATACCCCCCCCCCTGTTCAAGTAGATAGATTATTAATTAAATGCAATCTGTTTTTTCTTTTAAAACTTTTCTAATTCGACATTTGCGTTTCAAAATGTTGTTTTTCTTTTGATTTGAAATAACTTGAGTGTAAACAACATGTTTATTAACAAAGTTAGAAATCAATAACTCTTTTACATAATTAGTCAAGTGTTCTAAAAATAATATATTATAAATAAGAAACACACCAACACAGTTTAATTTCATATTTAGTATTTTCCTGAAAGTTTGTGGTGATGGTATTTTAGTTGGAGTATTTCATCATCTAATATATGTGTTGAATGTCTTTAGAAAAATTAAACTTTATTTAAATAATCCAAGTATTGTACATTATATTTAAATAAAGTTTAATTTTTCTTAAGACATTCAACACTTATATGTATACAGTATTATAAACAATTTAAAAATCCTTCTCCTTTTTCTTTTCAAAAACTTTATTTTCTTATCTCAATACTTAACATATATATATATATATATATATGTTAAGTATATATATATGTATAAATATTGATATATATAATATATATATATATATATATATATATATGTTAAAACGAAGATTTGCACGGGTTAAATATATAAAATACATATTTTGCGGGTTCATCCGTGTTAAAAACTTTTACTGCCATTTCGACTTGGTCACACAAGCCATCCACAGAGTTATAAAAGGTAGAAAAAAAAGTTTTTAACATGAATGAACCTGCAAATTTTTTTTATTATATATATATATATATATATATATATATATATATATATATATATATATATATATATATATATATATATATATATATATATATATATATATATATACATACAATATTTATATATAATACAAAACTCCAACTGTTTATCTTCATACAGTCATTTTCAAGGATATCTCTCTCCCACTGCTATATTTTATTACTCTTTGTTTTACATTATTTAATTACAAATCAATGTTGAAATGTTGGAGTTTTGTTTTATATAAATATATGTACTATATACGTTCAGTATTGAGATAAGAAAATAAAGGTTTTGAAAAAAAAAAAGGATTTTTAATTTGTTGATATTATTGTAGAACATATAAACATATTTTAAAAGAAAAAGTGGATGAACATTTGCTGTGCTATTATATATGATGTATACAGTATTATAGATTCAGTAATTATAGATTTTTTAAGTGTTTTATGAATAAAATATTGTTTGTGTATACAATTACAGCAAAGTCATTACCTGTATACATATTACAATAATATACTTTTGCTTTTGGGTAAAATGAATTTAATATAGCTATCTCTGACATCATCAGTGATGCAAAATTCAAGATGGCTGCCCAAATATTTTTTTATTTTTTTTCCTGATTGTTTAAATGAAGTAGTGGGTACAAATTGATGATGATCGCTATTGTGAAATATTGTTAGTCAATTTCTAAGCAGGGTAAAGGTGTATATACAAATTATTGAAAATTATAATGGCATTTTTATGTGTTTTCTAAGATAATTTTGATTATGAAATCATCAGTCAATTAACCAATTAAATGTGACAATATAAATTGAAGTCATGCCATTAAGTTAATGGTATATGTCTAACTCAGTTATAAATCAAATATGAAATTGCTTTTGAAGTATTGCCCCAAGATATACAGGAGTCATAAAATAAGACAAAAAAAATTAAAATAATTTACACCTGTCAAATACTGAAATTCCACAACTCAAAAAACAAGAATATTCCATAAGAATTATATATAATAAACTTATAACTTCAATATTTTCATCTGCAATGTTTGGAAAATCATATTATTTACTGCGTATAAGTCTTTATAAATATTTTTTTTTTATTTGTGAAAATATTTTAAATATTTAATGCACTCTAAGTTTTCACACAAATAAGTAATTTATATTTGAAAATAATGATTCTTATGCAACCTGGAGCAATAAGTTAAATGTGATTTCACCCTTAATCTAAATAACTAAAACTATTATAAAGATTATTATTAGATAGCATGATTTCATCTTTAAGTAAAAGTTTTAATTGAATCTTTGTGTAGTTAGTCACTTATTAATCGAAATTGGATATGGAAATGCATTTAAATCCCAATTAAAAATTTAAAATTTATATTTTTAAAGTTTATTAAAATCTACTATTTATTATATATAAGATTAAATAAAAACAATACCAAATAATATAAAATCTAATTGGAAAAATAATCTAACTTGTATTATACATAGAATATATAAGATCTTGGAAAATTTATGAAATTGATTTAGTTTTATCTGATATACATGATTGTTATAACAAAACGACTGCAATAAATGTACAAACTGTTTGTAGATAGGAGTGCATCCATTTAAATCCATTTTATGTAATTGGGAGTTTTTTAATATAATATTTCATACATAATAGTTCGTTTTTTGTTTGCAATGTCATTAATATTTGAAACTACTCAGTTTTTGTAAATTAGATTATAAGCCAATTTGAATGCAGGGAAATCTTTATTGATATAAATTTAATGCTAATTGGTATTATACTTTGTCTAAATTTAGATCTAACATTTTGAAAATAAATAAATTTGATTCTTTTTGTTGAAAGTGTTACACATATAATAAATAATAGAGGACATTACAACTAATAGAACAAATGCATTAAGATTCGAAAATTGTCTCTAAAATAATATTTCATATATATGCACTGTACATGTATGTATTTATATGTAGTATCCATATTTATGTATTTATTTACATATATTTATGTAAACTATTTATATAATGATAATGATTCAAAAACTAAATGGATGTTTTATATATATATATATATATATATATATATATAAACATCCATTTAGTTTTTGAATTTTATTGATATATATATATATATATATAGAGAGAGAGAGAGAGAGAGAGAGAGAGAGAGAGAGAGAGAGAGAGAGAGAGAGAGAGAGAGAGAGAGAGAGATTTTGCGGGTTCATCCATGTTAACAAAAATTTTAAATATTGATATACTATTTCAACTTGATCACACAAGTCATTTACTGGGTGATAAAAGGTAGAAAGATGGTAGTAGAGGTGATACAATTACTGATGTGAAAAAACTCGTTAAAGTTCCACCATTAGCGAAAATGTTAAATTAAGAATGTTTTTTTTTTTAAAAAAAAAAACCTTCCCAAATAGGAAAAACTTTGATATCGCTTACTAAACAATCTGGTCTTTTGAGTATCTCAATGGCTTTCCTAATTTTGCACTGGTAGAGATTATCACAACTGGATATGATCCTGGTACTAGAAAAATCAATTGTTTGATCTGAATCTATAGTATGGAGTGATAGTGCTGATGAAGATGAGTGTTGCTTTACATGCATTAGCAAGCTTGTTTCTCCTAAAGATGATGTAACGATTACTCATACCTATGTAAGAAGCTTTACAATTTTCACATGAGATTCAAGAAAGATTAAATCCTTAGTAACTGTTATTATTTTGCTGATATTTTGGTGAGTAGAAAATGTTGTATTTATATCATAACATTTTAATATACATCCAATACTGTCTGTAGTTCCTTTTACATATGGAACACAAATCGTATAACCTGAATTATCATCTTTTTATTTCCTATTTTGTCCATTTTTAGCTTGAAATAAGATTTTTTTAATAAGTTTATAATTGTAAATGTTTGATAATAAAACTCTATTAATATGTTTTATTTTTTTTTCCATTGTGACTTGTCTAAAAGATTAATTGCACTTTTTAAAAGAGTTTTGGCTACAGAAACTACCTGAGTTGAGTGATGATGAGAATGTAAATGTAAATATATGTTCATGTGTATTCTTTATGTAAATCAAAAAAGATAAACTATTTGGTGTTCTGCTGACTAGAACATCAAGAAATGGGAGTTTTCCATCAAATTTTGTCTCCATTGTATATTTAATATGAGGATGCATATTATTTAAATGTAAAAAAAAATCATCTAATTATTTTTTTTTTAATGTTACCATATGACAAATGTGTTATCTATGTTTCTAAGCCAAATAAGAGAATTTAAAGATGATGATTCTAAAGCACAGGTTTCTATATTTTCCATGAGTATATCCACTATTACTCCTTAAATAGATGAGCCCATAAAAATACCAAAAACTTGTCTGTAATTCTGTCCATTGTATACAAAATATGTGTACAAGAGACAATGTTTAATCAACGTAATAATATGTTTTCGTACATTGCAACATTGTCAAATTATATTTAAAGCTTCATCAATTGGAATGTTTGTAAACAAAGACATGACATCAAAACTAACCAGGATGTCATCAGCATTAATTTTAAATTTTTTTAAAACAGAAATAAAATGAAAAAAGATTTTTTAATATATGATTTAATAGATGGAATTTCAGAGATTATATATATATATATATATATATATATATATATATATATATATATATATATATATATATATATATATATATATATATATATATATATATATATATATATATATATATATATATATATATATGTCAGTGCATCTTTTACTTTAGTTCAATCAATTCACAACAATTCATTATCCCAGAAAACAGACAAACCTCTCACACTATAATTAAATTTGGAATATACAGTTTTTATATAAGCCATATAGGATGTGTTACACTTTACTTTATATAGACCTGAGCTTTCTTTTTTTTTTTTAGAAAATTTAATTTTATACATATATTTAAATTGATTTTAAATTTCTATTACATAACACATTACAAAATTGTATGACATTAAAAAAATAAAGTAGTGCATTATCATTCTCTAACCCAGATAAAATCTTAAAAAAAAGTCAAACCATGAAATTAGTAAATAATTTAAACAACATTAATATTAAATATAAAATTGGATTGCATTGTATGTGGAAAAATTGTATCTTCATAGATTATAATTTGTATAGCATTTGAAAAAAGAATGTAAAAATTCGACATTCCATAACGGAGAAAAATTATAAGATCCATTTTTATAATAGTATTAAAATTAAAATTATATAGTTAATAGACAATATATAAAATTTACTAATGCACTCAAAATATTCTTAAAAAATAAAGTACTTTATAATTTTCTACTAGATAAAGTCATTAAACATGTAATGTTACCAAAAAAATTATACAGATACTCACAAGCCACAAATTTTGCTGCAATAAATGTCTCTTCTATCAAGTAGATAAACTTAATTTATATACTGTGTTAAATATTAAATTAATTAAATTGTAAATTGCCACTTTGTGAAGCAGCTATGTTTATATTTTGTTTTGTTAAGTTAGTCGGAACATAAGTTTTCACATTGATACTGTAAGTAATTGGTATTTTAGACATTAATATGGTGGTGGAACTGACAATTCGACTCTTAATATATATATATATATATATATATATATATATATATATATATATATATATATATATATATATATATATATATATATATACCTGGGATGATCGTCTCATCAGTTGCCAACCTTCAAAATTATATTTAACATTTAAAAGGACAAAAAGGAATTTGGTGTATTTTTTATTGCTTATGATATATATGTATCAAATAAAGGCGATGCATAACGCTATATTGTTTCAGCCATACACACCCCCTTTAAATTAAGACTAACTTGAAAAATTCAAGTCCATTATATATATAGCACAAAAAAACAGAAATATATTACATTCTTTACATATGTATATATTATGGATGTAGCATAAATATGTTTAAGATCAGCATGTTGTAACGTTGAGAAAAAACAGAAATGAATCATCATTTATATAAAAAAAAATAGATATAAATCAAATGAGATTTTAGGCTTAAAATCATTTGAAAACTTTACCATGTTAAAAAAAAAAGATTAAATTTAATTAAATATTGAGCTTATAATATAGAATAAATTTGTCTATAACAGCATTACATTAAAATAGTAAATTCAATTATAATTTTCGAAATTTTAATTTAAACCTCGATTTATATTTTGTTATGACGTAATTGAGTTCATTATTTTTCATATTAAAAATAGAGGTATATATATAAATCTCATCATTTTTTTACTTTGAAAATTGATTTATGCAGTAAATTTATGTTTGTTATTAGGAAATAAATAATTAAATAAAAATACCGAATATTTAAAATTTATTTATTCTTTTTTTAATATTATTATTAAAATATAATTACAATCATTTTTAATAAAAAATGATATGATCTTTTTTTTTACCTTAGATATTTTATCAGGTCAGCAGTAATTGGTTTAAATAGAAGCGAAAATTTATGATTTAATAAAAGCTGTTGATTATAATGATGCATGCTTTGACATTACTTGACCGCAGGGTGATTTAAATAAATAAAATGCATCTTTATTTTGTTAAACAAGTTGACATTTTTTTTTTATTATTGTCTATTGACATTTCTATTGTTACTGCGTCAAAAGTTTAATATTCAAATCCAAAAAGATCTAACCACATTCCTTGGTAAGCTATAAATAAATAGAACTCATTCATTTCAGCAAAGGATGAAGAATAAATAAATCAATCTATTTTTTTATTGTTTGATGACGTTTACTAGCGTTATTGTTCAAAGCTTACTGAAAGGGTGTATGGTTACTTCCATTCAGATTTCACCTACTTTAAGATATATTTAATACGATTTTTATATTTAATGTTATGCATTTTCATTAATATTTCCATTTCTTTTTTTCTCTGTCTTTCTTCATCTTCTCAATTTTTAATGGGTAGAGAAAAGGACTAAAAGGCTGGAGTTAACGTGAGTTTCCGTCTTAATAAGAAAAATAAATAAATAAGTCGTATTTAAATTTAGTTTAACATAAGCGCTAGTACTTTAAAATTGAAATTTTCAAAAATGGATCCGAAAGAAAGCCCAATATATTTTAAAAATCCCCAGTTCCTGGAAAAAAAGAAAGAAGAAGTATCTGAGACATGAATGATGATGAAAATGATGATGAATATGATGCAAGAATTTAAAAAAAAATTGTGTCAGAAATTTGAACAAAGCCAACAGGAGCTTAAAGCTGAATTCAAAGCAGAATTGATAAAAGAAATGTGTCAAGAAATTAAATTTAGTCAACAAGAATTGTGTCAGAAATTTGAGCAAAGCCAACAAGAGCTTAAAGAAGAACTCAAAGCAGAATTGAAGGCAGAAATTAGTCAGGTTAAAACAGAAATGAAAGAACTCAGAGCAAAAGTAAGAGAAATAAGATGTGAGATAACGGTAAAGGTAGAGAAGAACCAATAAGTTATAGAGTTAGATTTAATTAAAGAAAGTCAGAAAGTTGAGATCATGAAAGAGGTAGAAATTGAATTACAGTCAGATAGCATTGTGACAGATAAAGTAGAAACTTATGTAGATCAAAAGGTAGAAAATAGCGTAAAAGAGTTTTTACAAAGAATTAAAAACAAAAGATTTAAAGTAAACGTTCGCATTCGCTGTAGACGTAGATTTAAAACAAAGAGGAAGCGTAGGAAAAAATATTCATGATTAGAAAAAATATGGAGGTCTGTAAAGCTTAAAAGTTTTCTAATTTACAAGGCAGAATAAATGGAAAGAGAAAGAGATAAAATGGATTTTAATCCAGAAATAGAAGTGAGAATATGGAGTATCATTTATATTATAAAATTTGTAGAAAGAAACAAGGAACTGCCTGACATAGTTTAAAAGTTAGTTAATGGGCAGAATACTAAAGGAAATAAACAAAAAGGACCGGAAATGGACTATGAGTCTAATATAATTATTTTGACTTAGGTGAAAAGCCTGAATTAGAATCTCACTATTTAAAATGATGGATTGTTTTGTCAAATAATAATAATGGTGGCTTCACAAAATAAAAGATTTTTTTTTTCCTACACGCACATATTAATTAAGGAAATGTTCGTAAATAAACAGTTCAAATAAATAAAAATCAATAAAATCAAGTTAAAGTAATGGGTTAAAAGTAATATCATAATATAAATAAATATGTAAATTGATGTCCATGATAGTTTAGAATAGTATTGTAAGTTAAATAAATATGTAAGATAATGTTCATAATAGTTCAGAATAATATAAATAAATATGTTAAAGTAATGTTCATGTGTATTTAAAATAATATTGTAGGATTAGTGATAAATAATATAAAGTCAATCTAAGTTATATTAGGAGTGTATAAGGATTTGAATCTAAAGGGATGAGTGTAGTATTGAAATAAGTTAGATAAGGATTAAGTTTAAAGCTCTCGACTGGATAAATTCTAGCACCCATAACAGATTGGCCGGAATCATTCCTCTTCTAAAAAAAGCACACTGGCAACAACCAGAGTAAGTCGTAAGTCACTTTTCAGGGGAGAATCCCCATATCTCGTACCTCGTTTTCCAAAGCGTAATTCGGAAATGGAAAGTTGAAAATTCCTGAAATTGAAGCTGCTTATTCAAAGTCTGATCAAGAGAATAGGCAACTGTTTTCCAGGGACTAAGTCGGAAATGGACAGTTGAAATTCCTGCCATTTGTAGCCACCTTTTCTTAGTCAAAGTCCGATCAAGAAAATCGGCAGCCGAAGCTTCGTTTACAAAATATCCCTGTACCACAAATTTAGTTTGTCCTTGTGGTCATTATCCAGGATGAACATTGTAAGCAATGTTACCATCATAGAAAGAAGAAAAGCATAATTGGAGATTGCCCTTAGCACGGAAAGGAAAAGATACCAAAAAGCAAACTTAGAAAGAATAATAAATTAAGATTTAATGTGGTCAGAGATAAAATGGTCAATAATGATGCATTTTACTCTCAAAAGGAAGGGCGGTGTAATGTACCTATATTGATATAGGCACATATAATTTTTATCTAAAATTATTATTAAAGTAATCTTTCATAAAAGAAAAACATAAAATTAAATGTTGAAGAATTTATGGCAGCTTGTTTTCAAAAAAGATAAGAATTAAATAGTTTTCTAGCACTAGTTTTTGAAATAAAAAAGCTACAATTAATTAGTCAAAAAAGGGGAGGGGGAGTCTTGGTTTGAGAAATGAAACTAAGGGTTATAAAAGGAAGTAAAGAGTTTTTGTTAGTATTCGTAAAAATATAATTTGAAAAAGTTAAAACATACAAATCTCTTTTCATTTAATTTTAATTAAAGAAAAAATAATGTTAAAACTAAATAGTAAATTGTATTAAAAATATATGTGCTTATATATGTACATTTGTAAATATATAAAATGTATGTGAAAGTTAAAGAAGATTATCATTAAAAAACACGGCAATGGCTATTAGATATTAATTAAAATAAAACAACACGTTTTATTGCATGGCTATTACTAATTAAGCAATCTTCCAAAACACGTTTATCAAATGATTATCATTGGAATTTGATAACAGATCTTTGCCAGAGATATTAGAAAGACAACAAGGCGCAGGTATAAATAGACCTTTTTTTATCGGACAGTATTAAATTCCACAAATTAATTGAGTTGATACAATCAGTTCACAAAGTTATTGAGAGAGTGCAGTTCAGAAATTAATTGAGTTAGTTAAGAAACAAAATGCAGTGCTGAGAATATTTTGGAACGCATGTTCACCTCCAGCCCAGATGTCCGAGAAAACAGCAGATCTGCCTGTGAAATAATGTCAGCTTAACATCTTAGAAAATCTCTGCCAGTATCTATTTGTCTCCGATAGCAATAATCGTGAAAATCAGGAAACTCAGCAAGGAAACGTCACAGCCGGCTGGAAGCATTCATACTGGAAGCATTCATACTGGAAGAAACAACAAACAAGAAGAAAACAAAGTGTTAAATCTACGTTCAAAATCCTAGGTAAAACATTTGCTTATTTTCGTTTATTCCGTAATAACCATTGCATTTCATTAATTCATGTGAATCCTCCAAGAGTCTAATTATATGAACTTGATATCACACATAAATGAACTATTGATATGTATGTGATTAAATTTCAAATGCTATGTAGTCCTTTATTATCATTATTATATGTGTGCATGAGATAATATGTGCATGGTCATTATATCAATATTTATTAGTTAAATTAGAATGTTTTGTTATTAAATCTATAGGTATGTTTAAACTATTTAGAAATGTTAATTTAAAATATGCGTGTGTTTTATTAGAATTATAAAATGTTTAAATTTAGTAAATAAATGTTAGTTAATAAATTATCTTTAAAATTAAACTATATTTGTCGGTCAATTCTTTTTATCAATTCTTTTTAACAAATTCTTTTATTAATTCTTTTAATCACTAATTAAGTATAATCTATTAATGATTACAAACAGCTGAGCTAGTTGTGGATTTAGGCATTGGGTTAGTGGCCATTGCTGAAAGTGCGTTATTTATTCATCCTTGAATAGATAGCTGGCGCCCTTGTTTATACACAAACAAAAAAAGGTGCTTTGAACTTGGTGTTGAACTCAACAGCCGAGAAGAAGTTATGTTCTGGAAATGTAACACTAGTTATATATTTTATAGCTATCGTTTGGGCATACATACTCTCCGAGTATGTTCTTCTCTGCCTAAGAGACCGGTGTTTCGAATCCACATATTCGAAAACGGTTCAATATATATATTGTCATAATTTTACATTACATTCCAATTCTATTTAATAGCAAAATAAATTATAAGTAAATTAATAGCATCAGAATCTTAAATCGTTATTAAAAACATTCTTTGATATATTTTTTATTTTCCCATTATTTTCAAAGAAACTACCATAACCTTTGACCTTGATATTATAGCCTATATCTTTTTCCTAAATATATAATATAAACTAATATATTTATTCTTTATTCTTACTTTGATTAACTTTGCTCTTCGATTTCACTCAATCTATTTTGATTTACTTATAAATTCTTATACATTATTCAAATTGATATATTTTTCACTTAAAAATAAATTATCATAAGTTTAATGTAGTCAGTACTCATTTGTAAATATTTGAAAACCAGGCACTTTTCACAAACCCGAGCTTAATTGAAATATAGGGGATTGGAACTCAGACTTTTAGGCATCCTTCAATTATTCTCACTATCTCATACAACTGATACACATGTCCAAACATATGTAGAAAAGATAAATAATCACTAATGTATGTATTTTGTGCTAAACCAGCACTCATCAGATGGTCCAAACTATCATTTCCCATATATATATATATATATATATATATATATATATATATATATATATATATATATATATATATATATATAATCTGTGCTGTGTTTATATTAAAGTAGCACATCTTCACATTTTAACGGACATGCTTCAATCTACTATAACCTTTCAGCCATCCATATCAATGAAAATCTGATGATAGAAAGCCCAAATCCCATTCTGATGCCAATAATATTGCCATACCCATGTTGACCTCCTGTCACTCTGACCCCTCATGTATAGGACCTTATCCATTTAAATCATCACATTTTCAATGATATAGATGGTTTGAAAAGTTAGTGAAAATTGAAGTCTGTTCTTAAATGTGTGAAGATTTGCTATCTTAATACAAACTGAGCACTATATATATATATATATATATATATATATATATATATATATATATATATATATATATATATATATATATATATATATATATATATATATAATTCTAACGTTTTCACGGATAAAAGATGTCATATTATTATTACTATTTGCGGGATATTCCGTGTAGTGAAAATCTAAATGCTGACGTTTCAGTACAATATCAAGTACCTTCCTCAGAGCGTTCTCTTTCTCAAATCATAAGAATGCATGTGAGATTTAAAATCGTTTTTATCGTTTTCTTTCTCCTCATATTTAAATTCTATTGGTTGAGAAGTTTTAAAATTTATTTTCTCTTCCAATAGTTTCTTCCAAATGTTGATAATCTTCTTTAACTCACACCTTTCATTTATGCTCTTGGGCCTTTTAAAAATCTCTATAGCTTCTCTTAGCAATCTCTGGTCATATTGTTCAATTTTTGCTAAAATATTTGTTTTTTCAAAGTTGATATCATGATTTGTTAATTTAATATGAGAATAAATAGCTGATGAATTGGATTTTTCTCTCACTGCCAAAATGTGTTCTTCCTTTCTAATATTTATTCTACAATTAGTCTGTCCTATATATGTATGTGGACAGACCCTACATGGAATTTCATACACACCATGACACTCCAAAGCAATTTAGCTTTAGGAAGAGGAAATATTTCACTAATTTTCTTATAAGTAGTATAAATTGTGTGAATATTATTATTCTTTAAAATGTTACCAATTCTATCAGTTACTCCTTTAATATATGGCAAAATTGTCTTAATTTTTGATATATCAAAATCTTTTTTCTTTTGATATGTATAAGCCCTATTAATACATATCAAAAGAAAAAAGATTTTGATACATCAAAAATTAAGACAATTTTGCCATATATTAAATGATTAACTGATAGAATTGGTAACATTTTAAAGAATAATAATATTCACACAATTTATACTACTTATAAAAAAATTAGTGAAATATTTCCTCTTCCTAAAGATAAAATTGCTTTGGAGTGTCATGGTGTGTATGAAATTCCATGTAGGGTCTGTCCACATACATATATAGGACAGACTAATCGTAGAATAAATATTAGAAAGGAAGAACACATTCTGGCAGTGTGAGAAAAATCCAATTCATCAGCTATTTATTCTCATATTAAATTAACAAATCATGATATAAATTTTGAAAAAACAATTATTTTAGCAAAAATTGAACAATATGACCAGAGATTGCTAAGAGAAGCTATATAGATTTTTAAAAGGCCCAAGAGCATAAATGAAAGGTGTGAGTTAAAGAAGATTAACAACATTTGGAAGAAACTATTGGAAGAGAAAATAAATTTTAAAACTTCTCAACCAATAGAATTTAAATACGAGGAGAAAGAAAACGATAAAAATGATTTTAAATCTCATATGCATTCTTATGATTTGAGAAAGAGGACGCTCTGAGGAAGGTACTTGATATTGTACTGAAACGTCAGCATTTAGCTTTTTCATTACACGGAATATCCCGCAAATAGTAATAATAATATGATATATATATATGCGTGTGTGTGGGGGGATGACAGTCTGGACCAACTGATAAGTGATGGTTTAGCACAAAATACATATAGTGATGATTATTTATCTTTTTACATGTATGTGGTTAGGTGTGTCAGTTGTATGAGATAGTGTGCATAGTTGAAGGATGCTTGAAAGTCTGAGTTCAAATCCCATATACTATCAATATGCATTACTAAATTATATGTATTTAGAAAAGAAGTAATTCGAACTCTTTCTGAACTATTTAATAAACTATAAAAAGATCTAATGATACCAATTTATCATTTAACTTTGTTGATATTTAAGCTTAATTGATTGATATTTTTTTTTCTAATTTAGAGAATAAAAATTACTATTTTAATTTTATAAATATATTAAACAACCTCCATACTTCCACATTCTTTTTAAATTCATATACATAAAGATATAATAAAATACAAATACCCCCCCCATATATATATATTTTGCTGAACCAGCACTTATCAATTGACCCAAATAACTATCTCTCATATATATCTCTATTTTATGAAGAGCATATATCTATAGTACATTGTTACATTTTTATTTACAATTGTCAAACTCACTCCACTCACAACTTTGACACCATACACTTCAGATAAACACAATAATGATTATTACTAATCATTGTTCAAACTACAGATTATCTATAGTACAGATATAAACTTTAAACCTCAGTTAAAGATTAATATATTTGTTTTTTATTTTATTTTAAATATTCACTAACACATGAAGTTATTCATCTTCTATTTTCAGAACAAATAATTTTATATCATTATGTAAGTATTCAGAAGATCAATTAAAAACACATATATAACAACTTCTAAAATCATTTTTGTTAAATGTAAAAATAATTATTTTTAGTGAAGTGATATGTAGTTAGAACAGAAATAATTGAACATCCCACCAAGCTATATTAACAAAATTTTCTATTATTATAATTATATATGCAGAATAAATAATTTGAAATCATTAATTAAGTATTAGTAGAATCAAATCAGAACCCCAGATACAACAACCTTTAAATATCAAATAAGATCAGTTTTAATATAATTAAAATTCATAATTAAATTATGTGAATACTTAAATAGTGATTTCATATTATTTATTCTGCACACAAAATTAAAATAGAAAAACTCATTCTCTAAATTAAAACTATATCAATAAACTAATTTTTAATATTAACAAATACTAAATGATAGATTGATTTGATTTTACCTTTTCATAGTTAATTGATGTTTATTTAGCTTAGTGTAAAATCCACTTAGTTTTGTTTTAATTATATATATAAACTAGCTATGAATATTTATTAGTACATTTATTGAAACTAATGTTTATTTGATATTTAGAGATTGTTAAATTGGGACTCTGTCCTGATCCTCTAAATATTTAAATAGTGATTTCAGATTATTTATTGTGTACATTAAATTAAAATAATAGAAAATGTTACTATTTATATTAGTACAATGTCAAGCAAATAAACTAAAATATTAACTAAGCTAAAACATAGACTGGTATCTGTATATCTTTGCATAGTTAATTGACTTTTACAAAATTCAGTGGATGGTGTATTTAGTAGAAGATCTACTTACTTTCATTTCATTTAAAAATATAAACAAATATCATTATGTATAATGTTTCTGTAATGTAAATTTTAATATACTATGTTTACATAATGTAAGGACTATTCTTATTCAATTTTAATGCACCTTGTGGAAGTGTGTAATCATAAATATATGATCAATGATGTGAAAAAATGTATGATCCCCAAGATGAATATTTCATTGCTGAACCAGATCTCATCAGTTGGCCAAAATTATATTCTCTTACACCTATCTTTATCATTGCTCTTTCTCTCTCTCTCTCTCTCTCTCTCTCTCTTTATATATATATATATATATATATATATATATATTATATATATATATATATATATATATATATTATATATATATATATATATATATATATATATATATATATATATATATATATATGGCAAATTAATAGAGTTTAATTGATGCGTCAAACTTTCTGCCCTGACAACGTTGACACAAACGACTTTATTGAAGTATCTTAATAATTTTTATTAGTCGATAATTAGAATAGAGATTATTTACTCAATTTCTAATATTTTTGTAGTATAAATTTTTACTACAACTTTCTTCCACAATGTAGGGCCTGGTTTCTAACCAATTTAAAATCTTGTGGAGAAATATAACTATAAACATATAACCTAAGACATAACTGAAACACAGGCTTAATATATACCATGTGTCTATATATGTAATATAGGGTATATGAGCACAGACTTTCACATGACCCACCACTCTCTACTCTATCTAATAACACCGATACACTCAAGCACATATCTTTTCAGCATATATGTGCTTGAGTGTATCGGTGTTATTAGATAGAGTGGAGAGTGGTGGGTCATGTGAAAGTCTGTGCTCATATACCCTATAACCTAAGACATGTAAAAAATATGTAAGATTCTCAAGATTCACATTTCATACTGAACCAGCACTCATCAATTGGTCCAGATCACATTTTATGCATATCCTTATCATGGTTTAGTATATATAGATAGGAAATTACTACAGTTTAATTGTTAAAAGTGGATATAAAATGGTTCCTACCATGTGTAAGAATGATATAGTAAAAATTATACTACAAAATATTATTAATAGAGTCAATAATCTTTAGTATAATTAAGGACTAAAATAATTCTTAATCTATTTTCAACAAGTGGTTTGTGTCAAGGTTGTGGAGGCAAAAAATTTGACACTTATCAAATAAACAGTTATAATACTTTATATGTATATACCAAGCCATGATAAATATATATGTAAGTGAATGTGATCTCAGCAAACTGATAAGGGTTGGTTCAGCACAAAATATGCATTTTGGGAAATATACATATTTTTTTCCATGTTTGTGATCATATGTTTATTATTACACCTCTCCACAAGGTGTCAAAATTGGATATAATCCAGTCCCTATCTTCTGTGAGAGTGATATAATGAAAATTACATTATAGAAATATTATTTATTGAGTGAATAATCTCTAATCTAATCAATGACTAATATAAAACATTAAGTAACATTATTAATAACAGTGATTTACTTTAGATTATAACAATGATTTTTTAAATATCTTGTAAATTGTAATGTATAAGTAATTTAGATATTCTCATTTTAAAATAAATATATTAAATAAACTCAATATTACCACATATTTTTTTAAATTTATATAGTTTATTTTTCATATATATATTGTAACCTTCTCCCAAGACCGCTGTACTATAAATGAATCATATCACATTTTAGGCACCATAATCTCTACTGTGCCCTAGCTACAGCCAATCATCAGGCCATCCGCATTGTTCAGCATAATCACAACTGTAACCTGGCAACAGCCAGCCTTCATCTACTAAACAGTCATGTCACATTGGCAAGCACCATAATCACATCTGTAACCTAGCTTCCTGATCTAGATGGACATCAATGAATCATACTGCACATTTTAGTGATTAAATTCTCTTATGGAACCTAACGTGCTCACACGCTCAATAATATAAGCATGAAGAAACAAAACTGCAAAACGAAACAAAACAATTCTTGGATCGAATAAAATTAGCATGAAACTGTTAATCTGAAGAAGATCACAAGGCAACTAATAAAGATAAAAAAATTTCTGGTCAAACCAGCTTTGAAATACACACAAACAAAATGAGATGAGTTAAATTTGATATTCAGCAAATTAATAAATATATAATAATTGTATGTCTGGAAGGATTATGAAATTAAACTTATAGATAAAATGATAAGTAAAGTATGATGTAAATGACTAAATGGATAATGGAAAGAAGTAATAATGGAATAGTGGAATGAAATGAGTCTAAGAGTGAAAAGAAAAAGAATGAATATGTATGAGAATAATGAATGATTAAGAGGGTGATAAAATAATAGTTAATGAATAATGAAGATGATAAGAGAATAATAGTCAATGTATGATTAATAACTTCTGATAATGAATTAATGTCAAATGGGAATGAATAAATAAAGAATTGATCAAGATGAAATTGAAGAAAAATGTTAATGTTGGAGACTGAAATCTTAAATTATAAACTAATATGGTATTCAATGGTAAAAAGATAAGCTAAATAAAAATAGGGATTTCAAGCTTGACACAAACAGAATATTTATCATGAAGTTAAAACAAACTATACATCTTATGCCAAAATAAGTAATTTACATATTAAAGCTTAGCTAACTTTCATAAAACAGTGAAAGTAATCTATTTTAAGTTCAACTATAATAATTAACAAGATATAACTTTATTACAAACTTAAATTCGATCTTAAAACTTAACAACTAATTCTTTTCAGGGTTCAAACACTCAAAATCATTATATAAACTATATTTGGGTCAGTACAAGGGATTTTACCACTACCCAAACATAATGCACCTAATAGCTCTCAATATAACTTAAATTAAGAATTATATTTAGCAATTACACATAAATTTTATAACTAACAAACTTTAAAATTTATTACTGGGAATGACTTTTAATAATTAAAACACAATCACTTACCCAATTCCTTTTCTTTAATAATTATAAACAATGTGATCAAGATCAGTGAATGATAGCTCTGCGGACTTAACTAAATCAATCAAATCAAGATTATCTTTATCTTTTAATATATTGTTTTAAAACAATCTGTACTACAAGTTATTAACATTTTAATTATTGTGTGATAATGCATTAGATGTACCAAAAAATTATAAGACTTACCAAAATTATTATGATATAGCATAATATAGTTAATAGTGCTATATTGGTTGATGATGATTTCAATTTATAATCTGATAGGTTGATAGCATTAACAATAATAGTGTATAGATGTGTTAATTAGCAATAAGACTACATGCAATGACATATTTTTTTTTTAATACAACAAACTTTATTTACACTATGTACAAATTTTTAATTTACAGATATGGCATGAAATAAAACTAATCTATTGAAAAAATTTATGGATGGGACAAATACTTATTATCCCTTTGACCATATACTCAGCAAATGATACAACCAAATAGAAAATAATATTCAAAATATCATTTGTTGCTCTTTGGCAGACTTTTAAGAATCACATAATAAAACCTATTTAAGCTGCACTAGCACTTAAATTACATAATAGCAGTATATTTAGAACTCTAGGACAAGCACAAAGTTTAAATTTAGAATTCCAACATTATAAAGTATTGCATTATCCCAAAGCCCTATCTTTTATCAGAATATGATAAGGGCAATTATCACATTCTGTGCAATTACTAACTTATTTACCTTTGAAATGACTAAGTTTAGTGCATTAAATGAATATGATTAGACATTCAAAAGTCAAAGAGACCTAGATCTCCTTAAGCATTACCTATGTCCACAGCTCAACCCTTGAATACGTAACTGATATTACAATTCTACTGTCACATCATTATTTGATAAAAATGAATCCATTCTGCCAGTGTGCAACTCTTACTTTTACATTTAATTTTTTCTACCATCATTAATAGATTCTGTTCCAGTCTGTCAACTACCAATGATGATCCCACAACATCATAAACACTATTTCGATTAAGGAAACACTATGCTAGATGAGTATTCCTAAATTTAATATTATTTTGTACTTGCTAGATGATCTGGACCTATTATACTTTACCATACACAGTGGCAAAACTACCTCTATATTATCATGAGGAATTTAACACTAAGATGGGAGATTTTAAAAAAAACATCATGACAGTTGTATAATAATATATTTCTGATTCTATACTTCTCTATGGGTATATGTACATGTGTGGGCCTTGCCTCACCATGAAAAGACTAGAATTCAAACCATAGATATCCTTTCTTTTTAGGATTATTTATACTAATGAGCATTAATTACTGCTCTGATTCTATCCATCTTTTCTCTCATGAAATTAGCCATAGGTGACCCCATCAGCCTATGCTCCATATAAATATTAATATATTGGATGCCATTCAATTGGAACATCCTGTTAACTAAAAACTGTCTCTAGTCATTCTCAAATTATAGCAAGATAAAAACAATACCAACAGTAACAGTGAAAATCTACATATTCCTTTTTATAATGTAAACTCATTAATGTATTAACAGCCCAAACCAAAATACATATGTCCAATGATTGTTAATCATTTTAGAATGACAAATATATTTTTATTAAAGTTAGCACAATGGATTCAAGCAATAAATATCCAACCTGCATTTGTATTCAAAGTGGACACATTCACTTCTATATCAAATTACCAAATGAAAAAAGGTTTATATCAAATTTTATTTTATATATCAGAAAATAATTCAGTCATGCCAATATATATTTTTGATAAAATGTCTGTATATCTGCCTCTTTATTAATATACTTTAAAACCAATTTTAAAATATGAGAGAAGTAAATAGTTTTTTATTACTCTCTCAATAAATGATGTATATATTTTCGGTTTTCTCTTAACTAAAAAAAAAAAAAAAAATACATAATATATATATATTACACATTTTTTTTATTGAACTTTATATATATATATATCTTTCATGCCACAGCAAAGCACATATGTTTTAAAAACAAAATTTCTAAGTAATACATTACGTAAGTAATTACACAGCAATGATAAAGAAAAATAAAAGCACATTTTTATCCATTAAATTTTATACTCTGTTCATCCCAGTTATTTATCCTGGTGAGTTAGAATAACAAAACGACTCTTAAGAATGAATAGTGTGGTTAGCAAACATTCCACATAATGCTTATATTTTTTTTTATTATCTTGTTTGATGCTAATATATTTTGCGCAATATTTGATACTTCTCCAAAAGCTGAAATTATTTAATTGTTTCCGTAGCGATAATTAATCAGGCAATTAACATACATGTTTTTAATTGTAGCATATTTAAAAAAAAATGAATTTATCTACTTTGCTCTAGATAATTCAAAACAAACTTCAAAACAAAGTTATTAAAATCTTTATTGATTTATTTTGGAAGCATTTCAAATAAAGCATAACAAGAATCATTTATTTACATTTAAAATCCAGATAATTTTTTCTTTGGACATTAGTAGAATTTTATCACACTTAATATATTTATTTTTCTTTTTAAAGTTATTCATTAGTTTGATTTTCCCTCCGTGCAGTAATGAGTAAAAACTTTCAATAATCTGAGCATTGTAAATATTTTAAAATACTATTAAGACGACGACGTCTATTCTCCCAATACAATTTTAAAAACAAACATTTATTTTATTACATTTCCATTGGCAAAATAATAACTGTTTACTAATACTAAGACGAATTTATCCAATTATCACGTTGACATATTTATCATTTTAATTAGCTAGTAATTGACTATTTCTTTCATTACATGGGTTCACCGCGATAAAAATACGCAGACTATAGAGAATAACATTACGAAAATATTTTCATATTTACTTTATTAAGTTAGATTGTTTCAAAATGACTTTTAAATTTATTTACTATATATAACACTTGTTTTAAAATCATTTCGAATTATTATTATTTTTTTATTGATATTTTTACTTTATAAGCACAATCTTGTTCTACTGGATAACAAGAGTAGCGCGCGAAATATAAACATTATCATTTTGTTTAGTCTACTTATAAATGATTTGCGTGTCATTTCCAAAGAAGATATTTTAAAAATATACATAACATAAAAGCAAATGCTTAGTTTTTCTTGAATTTGCCTGGGTTTAAAGCAGTACTTATTCAAATAAAAACTTATCTTCATGGTTTTAATTTCCTTCTCCAGTGAGAATCCTAGGAAATGTGCAGTTGTGGAAATGGCTTAAAATGATAGCAAGATTTTAAGATTTCTTATTCAAACATTTTTAGATAGCAATGTATTCTACTTCCATACAATTAGATTTCAGAATTTTGTTGATTTTTAATTTTTTTCTTATTTTAATTCAGAGCTGAGGTTTGTGTTTACTTGGTTCTTGTTTTTCTTAATTAGTCCACCCCCCTACAACTATGTTAGAACATTAATAGTTTTTATTATACTGCACTCTGGGAGTGAATTAGCCAATTATTTTGGGTATGCATAATTAGTATTACCCCCCTGGCTTCATTTTTTAATAACTATCCATTATTACTTAAGACAGCTTTATGTTTAGTACTAAAAATATGCTTAAATAATTTACTATAATTATTTATTTTACAAGACTTTAACAATTTGATTTAATTATTTATTTATTTCAATTGCTATTCAAAACTAATAAAATAGCAATGTATTTATCTACCAAACAATAATAATACTTTTAAATTGTTATTTTAGTCTAGTCAGAGCCTAGACTGGGTTTGAAATCTTATCTCCACTCAAGCAAATTTCCCAGTACATTCAAAATAATCTCTATTGAAAACCACTTTAGTAAGATTTTGATGTTAAATATATCATCATTTAAAATTTTGGAATTATTTATTTAGGGACCTAAATAAAATGTCACAAGTAGTATCACTCATGTGCAAATTGGAGTAATCAATGGATTCCAGAAAGTTTGCACATAAAATTCCTATCTAGTGCCTACTCATCAAGTATTCCTAAATTAGTTTATAGTTTGTGGCTTTTATCTGTGAGGAGCATTGGACCTGAGAGCACTGCACACAAATTTTAGGATTTAATGCAACCCCCCAGAAGCCATCGTTTATCTCTAGTTAACTATAAAACTATGAGAATAAAATTGAAAACACAAAAATATGTAATCCACACTCATTAGCTTATATAGTATGTATATTTGAAATCAGTTCAGTACCTATACATTTTGTTGTCTTTGGTTCTTTAATAGCCATAGCTACCACTATCCTATTTGATAGGATTGGTATTAAACTAAACATCACATGATCACCATTTCTTATGCTTGCTCATAACTGTTATAAAAGCAGGCAAAACTCTTCACTGATAAAAACACAAGTTAGAAACTAGTCTGGGAATATTGGATGAGTATGCACTAGATAGGGATTTTATGAACAAGACTTCTGGCATCCATTGATTAGTCTGGCTAGCACTGAATGACACTACCTATGGACAGTTTTGCTTGTTTTAATAAGTTATGAGTAAGCATAAGAAATAGTGATTGTGTGATGTTTAGTGGTTTATTTAATATATTTCTAAAAATATTACATGTAAGACAAAGAAATGTGAATAATTCCATGTGTTTAAATTTAAAAAAGCAGATATATTAATCTTTAAGTCAGTTTTAAAGTTTATATATGTGCTAAAGACAATTTCTAGTAGAGGAAATAAATAATAATAGTCATTACTATATTTATCTAAGGTGGATGGTGTCAAAGTTGTGGGTTGAGTTAATTTAACACTTGTAATTCAAAATGTAATCATTTTAAAATGCATAAGTATATATTTTTTCTTTTTGTTTTCAATAAATATAAAAAAATAGTATATAAACTTAAATAATTACTATAATGTTTTAATATTACAATCTTTTCTCGTAATGTTCAGTTTGTTTAAACTTAATTTTCAATGGAAATATAAAAATGAAATTGATAGCTTATCTTTTGTGTTTCATCAATGTGAAAATATAACGAGTTTAAAAGTATGTTAGACAAAAATAATTGCATGATTTTTTTTTTTAAGATTTCTTTTGAAAATATTTAGAAAGTTTTTATTTTAGAATTGAAACCAAACATTGTAGGAAACAGCTTTATTTAAACATGCATGATGTCTGCTAATTAATGTGACTGGTTAGTTCTGAGACAAAATATTATTTCCCCTTTAAATTGCTGTTTTATATTTATCTATAGTGACAATTTCATAGTTTGGTTTTTTAAAACACCCAAATTACAAACCTATGTATGTTGATTTATTAATTGAAAAAAAAATCATTAAAGAATCAATATTTTTTATACAGTAGATAAATTTCTACTTGTGTTTAGTCCAATATCTCTCTCTCTCTCTCTCTCTCTCTCTCTCTCTCTCTCTCTCTCTCTCTCTCTCTCTCTCTCTCTCTCTCTCTCTCTCTCTCTCTCTCTCTCTATGTTTATATATGTCTCCATGTCTATGATGGTTTTGGGTTTTTTTATAATCTGGTTTCCATAGCATATGTAAGATTACTTAAAAAAATTTGGGAATAAAATATCATTTTATGTATAATAAGAGAGGGTTTGCATCCATAATTTTACACCCCCTTTAGTCATACATTTTATCTTATACAACCAATACACCCCTCCACTCACATGAAAAAAATAAATGACCTCCAATATAATATTTTGTGCTGAACCAGCACTCAACCTTTGGTCTGGATCATTGCCCCCTACAAACATATATATAATTAATGCCGATGTATGCTGGCTCATTGCAAAATAAGTATATTAGAGATCACTTATATTTTGCAAATGTGTGTGGTCATGTGTAATAATTGCATGAAATAGAGTGAATGTGTAAAGGAGTTTAAAATTTTGGTTCAAATCCTCTTTAATTACATCTAGATTAAAGTATATATACTCTACTTCTATATAAATATTACATTTTATTTATAAATTATGAAATACTTCTGATTAATTTTATACAATAATTATATAATAATTATTTAAAATCAAAAAAATCCATATATACACTTGAAATTTAATCACATATGTTTTATTTTTAAAAATGAAAATGAATAAATTTGACCATAATGTTAACAAAGAAAACTATGGCTAATAAGATAACAATGCCTGGTGGTACTGGTTAAATAAGGTCATTAGTGGCATATATTAATATGTTTAGATATATTCTAAAAATATAAAGTGATTTTCATATTTTAAAGCAGAACTCTATAGATTTATCAGATATTAATAGTTATTCATTCATGTTTAAAAATACATTTCAGTCAAAGAAGATTTCATTGATTCTGTGAAGTCATTCAGACTATTTTGCTGACCATTATGAAATGGTGAAGAATTCTTTATTCTAATGCAAAGTTCAAATAGATTATTTTAAAATGCTATTCATTTGTAATTTAAATGTTTACGAAATCATGTCCAATTTATTAAATTTTAGTATAGAATGAAGATTTTATACTGAAAGCAAAAGTTGAATATTGATAAAAATTGCCACCAGGCTTAACAAAAAAAATGTCAAGTTACAAAAAATATTTTTGCTTGGGTGTCCAGATTACAAGGAGTATTAACCCTCTCAACATAAAATCTCCCATAATGAAGTATTTTTAATTCTGACTATTTTTTTTTACTTTTTTCTCACTTTATATTTTTTTCAGCTTGCTGATGTGCACAAATCACATTTTTATCCAAATTATTTCCAACAAAGATCAAAGAAATAACGAATGTTTTTTTTTTTTTTTTTTAAATATTCATTATAAAATATTCTTAATGCAATATATATATATATATATATATATATGTGTGATAATTACAATATATATATATATATATATATATATATTGTAATTATCACACACACTGGGAACACACATGTAAATATTTAATATGTCAAGTAATATTAAATATATTTAAAAAAAAATAGTGTTTAAAACTAGACAAAAATTTCAGAATGAACTTGAAGGGGATAAAAAAAGAAGGAAATCTATTACAAGATTTAGAATGTGTTCAAATCAAAGTTGTTTCAATTGATTTAAGGAATTTAACTGATTAGAATTAATTACAAACGAAAATATTACAGTAGTTAAGTGAAAAAGAGGGAAGGGGTTGAAAAGAGATTTGTATCTTTTACTCTTCAAAGCCCCATTTTGAAAAATAAATTATAATAATAAATAATTAAGTTAAGAGAGCATTAAACATGTACCATTTAATTTTATGATCAAGACTTAAAAGGAAATTTAATGGAAAAAGGAGTCAGATAATTTAAAAAAACTAATATTTACGAAATTCTATTGAAATATATATATATATAAGTAGAAATAGGTTTATGTAAAGATAGGAATCTTTTTTTGCAAATCTACACATTTTAATGAGTGAAGTATATATACCTGTATAAAGAAAGGGTATTTTAGGTAAATAAAATTGTTTTTATTGAGTAGTAAAAAAAAGTAAAAATAAATAAATAAATCAAAACGGATGCCTTGAAATTAAAAAAAATATATATAGGTTTATGAAAGGAAAAAAAAAAGGTGTGAAATGGACATAATGGCATTCGAGTGAATAATGAAGGAAAAAGATATAAAAACAAGAGATCAAGATAAAAAAAGAGAGAAAAAAGAGAAAGAATAAAAAATTATTAGGCTTCACGTTTAAGACTTTACTTTTTTTTTGAAGAGTGCCAAAATTTTGGATCAAGTGACCATGAACTAACTCCACCATAATTGTGATGCTTCGGGGATATGTGGCTAGTTGCAAGAGATGGATGCTAGTTTGATCCATACCTGCATTGCTCTTATGGTCAGCCACAAATTATGAATCAACAGCAGATATTGCACCTGCCTGATGGTTCACCATTCTTGTCACTGCAATACCACTACTTGAATGTCAAAAAAAAATACATAGAAACTGAACTGAATGGAGGAAATTGGAGCCAGATCTCAAGTATAGTTATCTCTCCTAATGAAGTGGGGTAACACATGATGGTTAGCTGAGTATATTCTAACTGCAAGTAAATCTAGGTAAATCAAACTTTTGAATATATATTTTATGCATGTAGTCATTTTCAGTAACAAGCCAAATAAACTTAAATCTTATTGTTTCAATAATTATTAATAAAGTGAAGTCTCTATTAGATTTATCAACAACACATGGGAATGGAAAGTAATATTCTACTTTCTATAATTATTTTATAAAATTGGAGATGATTTCTAGTATTAGTATTAGTGATATATATATATATATATATATATATATATATATAATTTATCTTTAATGATTTTTTTTCTTATCATAATATTATGTATTATTTGTATATTTTTTATGTATTACATAATGTTTAAATAATGGATGGCTCTTTTTGTCTCATCTCTCTTTTCTCACCAAAGGAATCAGAGTAATATGTATGTGGGGCTTTTATCATGATCAATTAAAATCAATTTTTGGTAATACAATATATGTGTTGGGTAATGTATAGTATTGGTAATTTCCCATAAATTTTATAAATTCATTTAAGCACTGTAAATTTGTAATAATTTCAGCAGTCGAGAGACATCCAATCAGGAAATATAACTTTGTATCAATATTCATATTGTTGCAGGTTTGATAGGGTATAGATGTAAAATCATTTATATTTATATGTTCTCTTGCTTGTGGTAATAGATAGTCAGAGAGCAGCAAGCTCATATATAGCACTCCATTACAATATGTATACATATCTTTTTTTTTACTTTGATAAAATACAAGTGGGATTCCAAAAATAGACTACATTTTATAATAAAAATTGTTCATTTTTGTTTGTGTTATAAATTTGATATTCTTCAATATACTGTCCATTTAATACAATGCACTAGTATAAATGGGTTTTTCACTTTTCAAATAAATCTGGGCCATTTCAATACTTATCCCATTTATTTACTACTTAACTTATCAATAAACATTTTTTTATTCAATAGAATAAAAAGAAGTCACATTGTTAGAGATTTAACTGGGTTATGTTGGATTTAAATGAAAAAAATAATTTATACTCAAGATATTTTGTTTACAGAGCATTTGTCATGATGAAGGGTACATTCCTCACATTGTCCAGCATGGGGTTATTACTATTTACCACATCATGGAAATGTTTTAAACCTTGTAAATAAAATGCCTAATCATTAAAAACTAATTTTGGGAAAAAAATTATTTGCATTAATAAAACAGCATTATTTTGACATTGAATTTCATTTGTTATGCTTTTTGATAATGGCTAATAAGGATGATTTCATTAAATCATTCATAAATGTATGTTTTCTTTATAAAAGCTTTTTTGAAATTTTTTTAACTGTTTTCCCTGCCTTTTTCCCTAAACAAAAGTATAATAATATTGTATTCCAAGTTTTCAGCAATTGCAAACAAATGACAATTATGTGAAATGAACTTTACAAAAACAAATGTGCTATGTGGTCCCACAATTTCATACAAGATGTAATTTGTAAGATTGTTGCAAAATGATTCTTGCTAATATATGCAACTACTAAATACATTTATGACACCAGACACACTTTTGAGAGAACAATTTTAGTTATTTTTAAGTTTCCCCTCAAGAGTAAGATATTTATGTTAATAAAAATTAGTTATAAATTTGATCCCTGATTAGAGGATATAAATACACTATTTTATTAATTTATATCAGATTATTATTATTATTATTATTATTATTATTATTATTATTATTATTATTATTATTATTATTATTATTATTATTATTATTATTATTATTATTATTATTATTATTATTATTATTATTATTATTATTATTATTATTATTATTATTATTATTATTATTATTATTATTATTGTTGTTGTTGTTGTTGTTGTTGTTATTATTATTATTATTATTATTATTATTATTATTATTATTATTATTATTATTATTATTATTATTATTATTATTATGATTGTTGTTGTTGTTGTTATAACTATCTTGAATTGGAAATATACATAATATAATATTTTAAACTTATTCAGATATGTACATATATTAATAAACACCAACTTAAATAATATGATAAATGAACAGATTAAGCCATAAGAATAAATATTTTTTTTAATAGTGGGATGTTACTATAAATAGTATGTTTATATGAAAAGTATTATAGTTAGTACATAAGTTAATAATTTGAATTTTTAATATAAAGTAAATTCTATGCTATACTTTATTATGTATAAAATTTATTGTCATTGGTATTGTGTCTCATAATGAATGCAGACTTTTCTAAATTTTTTATCAATATTTTCAATGTTTAATCATTCCAATGTAAGATAAATATCGGTAATTAGTGACATTAGCATATTTTTTTTTACATGTTTTGTTTATACGAATTTTTTTTTTGACAGTGTTTTATTTTTATTTTTTAATATATGAAAAATCAGAAAGTTTTACTCTTTTGCTTTATTACTTTTTTATGTTTGTATTTTTTGCTTTTATATGAAAAATAAAAATATATTGTTATTTTGTATTAAAAAATTATTTATTTTGCTTTTGAGTTTCAATATATATATATATATATATATATATGAATATTTTATGCCTTTCATTACAGAGCAAAAATAAAACTTAGAATTTTAATAAATCAATATTTTAACTAATACTATCTTATTTATGAAAATACATTAATGATAAAGAAAATGGTCGTTTTTGAAATGATAATTCATTCTAGTTTTATTTAAATATTGTTGTATTTTTTTTTATTTTTTAATGAAAAATGTTTAGCCAACAAATTAAAAAAAATCAACTATCAAGCAAAACCATATATATATATATATATATATATATATATATATATATATATATACATATATATATATATATAAGTCTTTTTTTGTTTATATATATATATCCACAGATGGCGTCCTACCAAGACTGCCAATCAAGCGTATGTTTTGTTTACATAAACGTCAGAGTAGTTAGTATTCACTATCTCTAACTATAATTCCACTTTCAGATCATGAGCTTGAAATCATGATCTGAAAGTGGAATTATAGTTAGAGATAGTGAATACTAACTACTCTGACGTTTATGTAAACAAAACATACGCTTGATTGGCAGTCTTGGTAGGACGCCATCTGTGGACATAAATACAAGCGTTAGCAAGTTTTTTAACTTGCATTTTTGTTTATCATATATATATATATATATTGTAAAGGTCAAAACATGTTTATCCATCTAACATGAGCTGGAACTCACAAAATGTACTTCAAACCCAGTCAACCCAGATATTTAGGTCAGGGACCTGCCTGAATTCGAACCCACTCTCTAAGCCCCAGAGCAAACACCTAATGAATAACATAACAATGA